>APFE031475941.1:0-21590 GCA_000404065.3 Pinus taeda | reverse complement strand
AAATGACATCTCTGCCCCTATTTTGACACACAGGAAGCAGTCTTGGGAGAATGAATATTTGGAGGGGCAAATGAGCACCAAATTCCGAAATTCCACTTGGGTTGGAACGTAGATAGGCTAGGCTTTCCAACAAGCACACTTGGGAACATTTTGGACTCCTGCAGGTACCTCAAAACAGCCTCCAAAGTGGCGTGGCACATATAGAATTGGGCGCGGCGCATATAGAGAAAAAGGCCAAATTCACCTCCGTTTCGCGAAATTTCGATTCGCGACTTTCTCCAAGTGGGCCCACTCATCTACACTTCACTTTTTTCGGAAACTAAGGCAAATTTTAAAGAGTTTGGCTTCTATCCAAGTGGAAAAGGAAGGCAAAGGGTCACCCAAGCCATTTGTCATTTTTGTAACGTTGCACCTGTAGCTAATGGTTGGCTTTCCATCTCCATTTTGTAATGATTTAAGAAACTCCCCAACTCTTGGTCATTCTGTTTCCCCATGGAATAGTCTATTTATTATATGCAAACCATTTGCAAAGGGTTGGCTGGCTTGTAATTTCTGGGAGACTGTGGGAAAGAAACTCTGTTTCTTCATTGTATATTTTGACAGAGGATTAGTAAAAGGCAGCGGCTCTGTTTCATGAGATTCATGTGGTTGTGAGTGTAGCAAATGTGTTTTTCCTTATGTTTCATATGCATTTCATTATGTTTCATAGTTCATTCATATTCATTTCTAGTGAAATTTTCTGAGTAAGATAAGGTAGAATTCATTTTTATTGCTCTGTCTGTGGGAAAGTTTCACGTTCTGTGTTTTTCTTCTATTGAAAAGGATTCATGTGTTTATGCCCTTTTCACCCTCCTAAACAATCTTTCTATTTCACATTATTTCAAATTTAATTGCTAGACTTTCCACCTGTCTTGCCTCACGAAGTAATCTATGCCTTTGTGTTAAATTCTCTGCTCACTGCTGTTCGTTGGTCCCATACATCCCAGAAACTCAGTCATTTATAAAAAATTGCTTCTTGTTTCCATATTTATTTACCTAGCCTAAAATCAATATTCACTGTAAGTCATCTCAGACCATATCATTTATCTATCCACTGAACGTGACATGGAGAGAGCCCTCCCCTGTTCTGGTAGGGCTAGCTACCAGACTGAGCGTGGTTTGTGGTTAAAGAAAGATGTGGAAGCTAAGATGGACAATTTAAAAAAAGGCGTGGGAGCTAATATGAAAGATGTGGAAGCCAAGATGGATGGTATAGAAGAGAAACTTAAAGGAAACATGGAAGATTTGAAAATAGATTTGACAAAGTTGTTACAAGAAACACTTACTAATGGTGAAAGGGTAGTAAAGGAAACTCATGATGAGAAAAAAAGAAATGTTAATCATCATTTCATACACTCTAATGTTGTATTGAAGACCCACCATGTTCCAAAGATCGATATGAGGAAGTTTGATGGCAAGGATCCCATAACATGGATACTACAGATGGAGCAATATTTCAATCTCCATAATGTGTAAAACACACAAAAGGCATGCATTGCAACTTTATATTTGGAACCAAATCAGTTTGTATGGTATCAATGGCTTTGCTCTTGTAAACAAATTGTCACTTGGGAATTTTTTACGAAAGAAATGATAGCACATTATGAGGATACAAAAAGCAACACCCTTTTTAGCCAATTGATAAATCTCAAACAAAAGGGGTCAATGATGGAGCACATTAAGGACTTCCAAAAATTGAATATAAGGGTAAAAGATATTCCAGAGGAGCATAGGATTGATGTGTTCATAACTTTAAAGGATAACATCCAACATGAGGTCCGCCTTTCGAAACCTGATGAAACACACAAACTTAGAAATTGACAGCCATGATATATATATTTTATTAATAATTGAATAGATGATGTTTACATTTTGTGGGAGGCCCCTGGCTATATACTGCCTTGGGTACCTCTTTGTTATCGAGAAATCTAGTGTCCACTCGGAGTTGCTAGTCCCACTAAGATGGGTAGCTATCTTAGAAACAAACAAAGTAAAAGTACTTTCGCTTTCCTTTATGAGAAGAAGATAAGAGGGGAACAGAAGATACCAACCTCAGTCTTGCGCTTGGTTCCTCTCCCTTCTGACAAATCTTTTCCGCTTCTTCTTCGCTTACCCAGCTTCAAAGAGCTCCTGTAGAGTCAAAGCAGCATAATACTATCGAAGAACAGAGATCTACAATCATAAACAATATAGGACCAGATATATATTGACCACACATATGCATATATCATCAAACATACAAGAATGTGGAGGAAAACATGAATAGATTTATTAATACCAAGAATAGCAAAGAGGATTACAACCCATTGTTCTGACCCAGTATCATCCTCCCAGCATGAAAGCCCTTCTTCACCTCATGAAAAGCTTAGATCACCCAACACTATGATTTTCACCAAGAAATCAACAACACTTCCTTACAAAATACAAGATTCCAGCCTCCAACCTCCAGATCTCTGTGATGAGGGATCCATATATAGATGTTTGTAGGGGGGTGAGTCAGCTTCAGGGATTTTTATTAGTGTCCTCTCTCTGAGAGGCAAGTGTCATATGAGAAGTTTCTAGAAGATTCCTTGATCATCCACTTAGCAAATTGTCTCCGCCACTTGTCTATTCTCGCTCATTGCACTCTATAGAAGGACTTTTCAGTATGCATCGCACCTCCCGTGTGTACAAGGTGAGATGCATCACACCTTGGCCATGGAGCAAGTGAGATGATCTAGTTTTGACCAGTTCTGAGTAGTTTTTCATGGAGAACTTCTGGGAGATGATGTAATCAGATGACCTTGATCCTTTAGGGTGTGAAGCAACACTTTTAGGGACTTATAAGCCCTTGGTTTATGGACATGTATGATTGGGGTTGCAGTGCCCAAAAATGTCTATAACACTCTTAATGAAAGATCATGCCCTTTGCCTAATAACTTATGAACTAACTAATTTTTTATATAACATTGCCTTCCTCTCAAAATAATGCTTTGTCCTCAAAGCATACGTAACAATGGATGTTGTTGATGAAACACTTTAGTCTCCCAAGAAGCTTCTTCTTCTTGTAAGTCCTTCCACTTGATCAAGTATTCCTTGATTACACGAGATCGAAGCTTCCTTTCTCTAGTAGTTATGATACCTTTTGGTTCTAAAATGACCCTTCCTTCATCATCTAGGGATGAAGCATTGTTTGCGGTGATTGATGGTCACCCGGTGTGCTTTTAAGGTAGGAGACATGGAAGACGTTGTGAACATGAATTTTCTCCGGAAGGATTAAACTATATGCAACTTGTCTGATCTTTTTATTGATCTGATATGGTCCATAGAACTTCGGTGCCAATTTATTTTTTCCTTTTTGTTTCAAGGAAAACTGTTTGTATGGATGGTGTTTTAAAAATACCCATTCTTCGACTTCAAATTCTCTTTCGGTTATGTTTCGGTTTGCTTGTTGCTTCATAGGGCTCCTTGCATTATTCAAGTTTTATTTTAGGGTTTGGACGATTTTTTAGGTTTCTTCTAGTTGGTTTTTAACAAAGGTAGATTCGTCTGGATGGTAGCAAGATCCTTCTATTTTGGAGGTTCATATCCATACAAATCTTGGAATGGAGTCATTCTTTCTAACGTATGATAAGTAGAATTATACCACCATTCAATGAGATGAAACCACTGAGCCCACTTATTTTGTTTTTCTGTAGCATAACAACATAGGTAGGCTTCCAAACATTTATTGATAGCCTCTATTTTTCCATATGTTTGAGGGTGATAAGAGGAACTCATATTTAGGTAGGTTCCTATGTAGTTGAACAATTCCCTCCATAACTTACCCTTGAATTTGGCATCTCTATCACTCACAATGACTTTCGGAAAACCGTGTAATATATATATATATATATATATATAATATATATATATATATATATATATATATATATAGATATATATATATTATATATATATATATATATATATATATATATATTATATATATAATATATATTCAAAATATTTCAAGCGATTTATTTCGCTAAGTGTGATCTATTTATTTCTATAAAGTGAGCATATTTGGTGGGTCCATTGACCACTACAAAAATCTTGTCCTTGCCTTTAGATACAAGTAATCCCTCAATAAAGTCAATTGATATTTCTTCCCATTTTGTATTCGGAATTTTTAAGGGGTGAAGTAATCTAGGTTTCATAATATTTTCACTTGTATTTCTTTGACATGTATCACACTCTGCTACATACTTCTAAATGTCATGAGTCATCCCCTTCCAAAAGAATGTTTGACGTGCATTGTATGAAGTTTTAAAAAATCCTACATGTCTAGTTGATATTGAATCATGTGACTCCTTGAGTATCTTGGATTTAAACTTGGAGTTTGAATTCAGATAGATTCTTCCTTTGTACCTGTTGACACAACGAATTTTCATGTGCCAACAAAGGGGAACCAACCTGATCGCAGACCTTGATTAGATCTGCGTTCGTTTGGAATGGCTAGTTCCGATAGGTTTTAAAGGATCGTGTAAGTTGTTATAGGTGTTGAAAGATTTCTCCCCAGAGGAAGACTTCCATTAAATCAAAAAAAGAAACAACTAACCTATATGTATAAGGTCCTATCTATACTGATTCTACCTACTTATGCTATTCCTAACTATTCTAATCTATCCCACATGAGCATAATAAAAGATATTAAACATCATATATAGATTCCAAGTCCAAATGAATCAATTATTAATTTCATCGATGAACAAGGCAATATTTAAGCTTAATTGCAATCTAATTATTCATACAAGAATACACATTCGTGTTTCTACAAATAAAACTTGCAACTGATGTTTAATGTAGCTTCGAATCGGAGACCGCTCATGAGTTAACCATAATAACGAATTATATTCAAATAACTAAGACTAGTCATAAGCTATCTGTTATCGTTGTGCACAAAAAAAAAACATATATATCCTCATGCCAGTCACAATGCCCTGATTCCAAACATAAAAGAAAAAGGAAAATGAATCTGAAAAAAAAAGGCTTCTTCTTGACCCAAATTGTCTTCTTTATTAGCAAAATAAATCAAACCTTGTTCTGCCCCTCAAAAAGCCCCTCTTCCGTCTCCGGAGGTAATACTTATGCAAAAAGAAACTGACCCTAAGTATTCCCTTGAATTTTCACCTTCCTCTCTTTTCAATATACAAATTAAAATATATAGACGTAGAATGATTGGTGAAACCGTTGACACGTCGAGGCCACATTTGCTGGAGCATTTTATTTCCTGGGGAAATGAATGGATGCCGTTGGAAAGGATAATGACTGCGTGCCATCTCTTCATGATAAACCTCGGGACAACATAACTTTCAGAATACACAGGTGACACATGGAAACCCGAACATGAACGCCTAAGGCCATATCTTAAATAGAATACACCCGCATATATAAACTTTTCGAATTCGCTCATGCATCCTTTACCCGCAACCATTCCTAATGCTTACGTGTCTACTCTTCGATCTCACTTTTCTTCTCTTGATCCTCACCTACAGAAATAATTAACATTAGCTATGATTATGAAAAATATGAAAGAAATGACCAAAAAACAAATCTTGCCCTCATTAAAACTTTTATAAATAGATGGACTATGTAACTCGGAGCTCTGTGTATAGTATCAAGCATTTTTGTTGTCTATAATATTCAATTTTTATTTAAGAATCACTTGATGGTATAAAAGAGATAAAAGCAAGAGGAAGATATGATAAAGGCATATCGAAATAAAAAAGGAGCAAGTGTGAAAGAATTGACCCTTGGTTCAGCGAAGGTTGCAATGTGATCAAGTCACAATCACACATCGTAGCGGGTAGTCACATGCAACATCACCCCTGGTTCCGCTGATTGTGATTTGCAATGGACTGGACCCAAAAAATATATGCGTTATGTTTAATAATCCCGACGGATCCGCTATATCGCAGAGTGCCTCATGTATAAGTGCTGGGTTCTGCCAATTGTGATTTGCGATGGGATTCAGACCCAAAAGCATACGTTTGTGTTTAATAATCCCTGCGGGTCCGCCATATCACAGAATGTTGAAGCTTGGGCCGATACACTGGTTGAAAGCACTGATTGCGAGGTCCGATGTGACCGGAGGCTTGATCACATTGCAATTATTCATGGAAGATAGACCTTAGCCCTTACCCAATGCAAAATGTGATATGTGATGTAACGAAAGACCTGAAAAATATAGACACGGTTAATTGCATTTGAAGTTCAGGAGGCCATCGCATATAGAATTTAAAAGAGGAATGTGTAGTGCGACCATAGAAATTGAGAGATTACGACAGTGATAAAGGCATGCATCGAGAAATGGGTAAAGACTGAGGAAACGCGGAAAAGGTAAGTTATGTATGCTTGTAGAGTATTTCTATTATAAAAGCGTTATAATAGAAATAAAGAAGCGATAGAAGGTTTTGTGGGTTGAGTCAAAATACAACAATAGTAGAGAGTGGGGGTTGGTTATATGTGCGGGTATAGAGTACCATGAAGTTTTATGAGGATTGAATAAGTCCTGATGAAAGGATATGAATGAAGGGCTAGACTTAGTTATAAATGAATCATTCCACATATATTTATTAAGGGGGCCTTAACCATTTAGCTTTGAAGACATAATTCCATGTGACAACTCCAATAAGAAACAGAAGATCAAACGTCTATGGGACCCATTCAAATTTGCCACCAGAGCAGGTTTTAATAGGGTGGTGGTTGTGGCCACAAAAAAATGGTGAACTGCTAGGTGAATCAATTATCTCTGTTACCAAATAAGCTTTGATCCATAGAACATTAGGGTGTTAAGATAAACTTGAAATGAAAACTATATAGACAGACAGGCATGGGTTCCACTTTAGCATTAATCACTTTAGGCGAGATAAAGACAAATAGCTTTTACTCACTGATAGGGTTTTGACAGGCATTCTCCAATGGTCGTATTATGGGATTTATTGACCTTCCTTTACCTATTTTCTACTTTCAAAATCCTTTCGGGACCATCACCGATTTGTCAATACCTATTTAGGTGTGTACATCATCTCTTTATCATGCATCAAGCTTGATGAATATGTGTAGATATGTTTATCTGCACTTTATGTAAAAAAAATTAGTTTTATACTTTCGTATGATTGAATGGGGCACAGTCATGGATCATGCCATATTTTTAAACCACTTAAGCAAGGTTGGGCTTGTTGTGTCAACCGGTACTCTGAGTCTAGCAATATTCCCTACTCTAACTAACTTCCCAAACAACCTTTCCTTCGAGATAGGTACAAGGGCTCGAATTTTCATTTTTTTTTTAAAATAAGTCCTTCTCACTTCGGTGATCTGGGAATGGGGCACTTAGGCTTCTTGTCTAACTTACAGGAACCTTTCCCACTTCCAAAGCTTTAAATATTCCCAAGTCTTATTGATTAACCAATGCGGAATTAAATGTGTGCTTGACAATATAAGTGTATGCTTATGTTTTTTTTAAACTGTTCAAGTGCTGTAAATTAATTTTATTAAACTAATATAAAGAAACTAGCAACAATTAAAAACAACAGATACAATGCAGCAATAAAACACACACAGAACAACAATATTAATTTGGAGTTCACCCAAAACCCCTAGGATATATCTCCTTGAGCTCTAGTCAACTCGACTAGGCTCTTTGGGATTATGGCAACAATCTTTTTACAAGCTCTCTGGCTCAACTCCACGATTTACACAGAAACAATGGGTTTAGAATGCCATTCTGTCCCCAGCTCTGAAGCTCTCGGCCTTCTTGCTCTGGCTTTGGCTCTTACGTGCTCATGCTGGCTCAAGCTCTTCAACTCCGGCTATCTTGAACTCTCTCTCTTGGCCTTTGCATGCCTCTGTGATCTGCTTGACCTCCAAGCGATTCTCGACAACCTTCCAACGAATTTTCTGCAGCTTTGCTGCTTGTGAATCGCACTCTCAGGCTTTCTCGCCCCTTCAGCTCTCTATGGTGCCTGCTTATGCCTCTCAATCGTGCTCTCAGACTCAACACTTACCTTAGCACTGTATCGGCTTAGCCTCCTACTAGCTTCTTCCTCCTCTCTCAATTGTTCTCTCTCGCTCTTTTGAGGCATCTTCCTTGGCTTTTTGGCTTCCCTATCCATTTCTCTACAATTCATTGTCCCTCTACTCTATTGTTTCACAATGCATCATTGCCTGTAAAAACACCTGCTGCAGTGTGGCATGATGATTAGGAGCGGTTACAGAAGGAATCGGGAACGTTTCGTAGGTGAAAATAGAAAAATGGAGAAAATCCCATTACACAGGGAAGGCCTACAAAATACACTATTGGGCATGATTTTTGGACGTGAAATCCCTTTCAATCGCCCCTAAATCCCTATTGGGTCTGGCATTAGGCGTTATACCGCATCACACTAGTGTATTGGGCAAAATCCCAAATACATGGGAAAACCTTCAAAAACCTGACAAAATCCACTTTATCGGACTTCAAAATATTATCGCAATCGTCCTAAAATCATATCAGGTCTGCCTTTGGTTGCTGTTGCAATCTCCACCGTTGATCTGTGGGATCCCTGATCCAACGGTCAGTATCCGATTTCGGGTGGCTTAGGAGCATGGAGGTTACCCGCTCGAAAAGGCGGTTTTCCTCTCTCCTCCGCTAACCACTTGTCGACCAGTGTGTGGGATCAGGCGGAGTCAGCCCAAAACCATTTTTTGCTTGAGGCCCGCCCGAAACCCACCTTTACAAAACTCGAATTATATATATTTGAATGTATAAAACCTTTCAGGTTTGTTATATATCGCATCGGGCACGTTCCTTTGTGTTTTGTTTATTTAACGAAAATGCCAATTTACATAGGAAAAATCCCTTTTTCGGATCTTAAAATATATATATTCGTGCCTATAAGACTCGTTGGGTTCAATTTTATCGGAAGTCGCATGAGTTAGGGTCTTGCCTTAAGTCCCATGCCATTGCCGACACTAATCTATCGATTTTTTCCTTTGCCTTATGCTACCGTCGATTGCGATCCGCCAATATCAGCAATCACGATATCACATTGGCCCGGATCTCACCTAGTTTATATACACACAAGCCCACTTCTGACCCGATATGTCAGGGATTGGTGATCGGGGGTGCTTCCCCTTTCCTCTTAAGTTTGCCTTTGACCCCCTACGATGTGATTTTTCTTCATAAAGCCTTTTAGGCCATTTTTTTGAAGATTTGCTTCTTTTTCCAAAGAAAAAAGGGCATCTTCTTTCTGCCATAACTTTTGCATCCTAAGTCCATTTTTGCCCATTCAAGTTGCAACATATTCAAAACGAGATAATCTCTGCAATGGGGCTATTTCTAGGAACTTCCTTGGACTTTGATTTTCCTCAGTGAAGAACACTTAGACTTAGGAGTCTATCCAAAATCCATTTTGGATCATGCCTTCCCACTAAAATAACTTTTGGTCTCCAAAAGACTGATATACTGATCTGAACAATACCTGAGAGTAACAACACCCTCTTCTTTCAACCTCCCACACTTGCCTTGCATAGTGCCTCTGAACCAAAGTCTCTGACCACTTCCCTTTCTGGATGGGCTGGTCTTCCTCCTTGCCTTCCTACAGAACTTCTGCTGAAATGGTCATAGAAGGTGGTTTGAACTTATTTGCGTTGATCATTGATCCAAGGTGGCTCAAACAAATGTGAAGTTCATCTACTCCACAAAAGTTTCATTTGTATCTGTTTGACAAGCTGTTAACAAAAACTGTTAACAACAACAGAAATACAAACATCAACTGGATGGCCTAAACGCTTGCTTCAACAAAAGAAATGAATTTCATAGATTGTGAACACCTCCATGTTTTACATATGCATACAAGTGATGGACTAGATAACCAGCCCACAAAACATGCCTTTAAACAAATGACTCTTCAAGTCAAGCAAAATATACCATTAGGATTCTTTTCAAGAGAGGAAATACTTCATGATTATCTCCATCTTGGAGACCAAGTTAACTTCTCCCAAGTCAACATTGCATCACATGCATGTCAAAGCAATCAACCTTACAAGTTAATTACACATACATGTTCAAAACAAGGAAAACATCAACATCCCTGTGTCCATGCACATCATGCTCATGCATGCATTTCATCCTTCAACTTTCACTTAAGCACACTGTATGTTCGAAGTTGAACTGAAATATAATGTAGATGCAACAAAGTGAGTCTCCTACTCAACCTTTTTCCATTCACCTTCTTGGTAGAAACCTGCAACTTGCATCTCATCAACAAAGTAATGCAAATAGATGCATCAATAGACATGCAACCTTAATTGGATAAGAATTCTAGCCATTTCTCACCAATCCCTTTCAAAGGTACTGCCTTTGTCTGCACATCAGCATCAACATGTGAATCATCCTGAGACACATCAGTCATGGAATATTCCTTTCCATTTCTTCCATCTTCTCTTTCCACTTTCTTCAACTTTTGTGGAAGCATTGCTAGATTCAGAGTCCAACATCTTTTAGCAAGATGCCCTTGCTTATGGCAGTAAGTGCAACACATGTGCATCCTCTTGACAGCATGATTTGCCTTGTCTAATGCACCTTTGGCTTTTTGCTTATTTTCCTTCAAAATTTTCCTATATGTGGCCATTCTCTTCCAACATCTAGAAACATGATGGTTATCCAAACCAAAAAAGGAAAATGCAATTCTGTTCCCATGCTTATATGGAAATTTATCATGCTTTGCAAAATCAAAAGGAAAATGTTTAGAACCAAATTTATACCTTTCTCTTTCACCTTTATTACCTTAATGAGGAGGTGAACTGAGTGAAGAAGTAGCTCCATTTGGAACACCATCAATCTCTTTAAGGCTTTTAGAGTTTCCACAACCATCTGGTTCAAGTGTGTGCTTCTGAACACCTGCATCCTGCAAATGATGTTTCAAGCTATTGCAATCCTCCTGAATACAACCTTCACACTCTTGAAGACCTGCAATGCAACTCCTTCTTGGAGCTGTTTTAATGGTCTTCATGGTAGCTTTGGAACTTTCTCCATAATCTTGTCCATAGCCAAGACCCAAATACTTAGGCCTTTCCTCGATTATTATTGGCTCAACAATACCTTGTGCATGTCTACCCAAGCCTTTTCCTTCATAGCCCATCTTGGACATTAGCTTGGAACCCATGCCTTTGGTATGTTTTTCAAAAGAACCAATATAAGCATTGTTATATAACCTTATTTGAAGGTGGGTTTAATCAATCTCAAGCTCTGATACCACCTGATCTGGGAATGGGGCACTTAACCTTCTTGTTTAACTTACAAGAACCTCTCCCACTTCCAAAGCGTTAAATATTCCCAAGTCTTATTTATTAACCAATGTGGAATTAAATGTGTGCTTTAAAATATAAGTGTATGCTTATGTTTGTTTTAAACTATTCAGGTGCTATAAATTAATTTTCTTAAACTGATAGAAAGCAAATAGCAACAATTAAAAACAACAAATACAATGTGACAATAAAACACACATAGAACATCAATAGTAATTTGGAATTCACCCAAAACCCTTGGGTTACATCTCCTTGAGCTCTAGTCAACTCGACTAGGCTCTCTGGGATTATGGAAATAATATTTTTACAAGATCTCTGGCTCAACTCCACGGTTTACACAGAAACAATGGGTTTAGAATGCCATTCGGTCCCCAGCTTTGAAGCTCTCAGCCTTCTTGCTCTGGCTTTGGCTTTTAGGCTCTCGTGTTGGCTCTGTCTCTTTGGCTCTGGCTATCTTGAGCTCTCTCTCTCGGCCTCTCCATGTCTCTATGATCCGCTTGACCTCCAAGTGATCCTCGACAACCTTCCAGTGACCTTTCTACAGCTTTGCTTCTTGTCGATCGCACTCTCAGGCTTTCTCACCCCTTCAGCTCTCTACGCTGCCTACTTATGCTTCTCAATCATGCTCTCAGACTCAACAATTTCCTTAGCACTGCCTCAGCTTAGCCTCCTACTAGCTTCTTCATCCTCTCTCAATTGTGCTCTCTTGCTCCTTTGAGGCATCTTCCTCAGATTTTTGGCTTCCCTGGCCGTTTCTCAGTGATTCATTGTCCCTTTGTGGCTATGTTGCTTCACAATGCATCATTTCTTGTAAAAACTCCTGCTGCAGTGTGGCATGATGATAAGGAGTGGTTACAGAAGGAATCAAGGCCGTTTCATAGGTGAAAATAAAAAAATGGAGAAAACCCCATTACATAGGGAAGGCCTGCAAAATACACTATCGGGCATGATTTCCGGACGTGAAATCCCTTTTAATCGCCCCTAAATCCCTATCGGGTCCACCATTAGGCGTTATACCACATCGCACTAGTGTATTGGGCAAAATCCCAAATGCATGGGAAAACCTTGAAAATCTTGACAAAATCCACTTTATCGGACTTCAACATATTATCGCAATCACCCTAAAATCGCATCAAGTCTACCTTTGGCTATTATCACAATCTCCACCCTTGATTTGTGGTATCCTCGATCCAATGGTTAGTATCCCATTTCAGGCGGCTTGCGAGCGTGGAGGTTACCCACCTGAAAAGGTGGTTTTCCTCTCTCCTCCACCAACCACGTTTCGACCAGTGTGTGGGATTAGGCGGAGCGAGCCCAAAACCATTTTCCGCTTGAGGCCCACCTAGAACCCGCCTTTACGGAACTCAGATTATATATATTTGCATGTACAAAACCTTTTGGGTCTGTTATATATCACATTGGGTGCATTCCTTTGTGTTTCGTTTATTTAACGAAAATGCCAATTTACATAGGAAAAACCCCTTTTTCGGATCTCAATCTATAATATATCTATATCTATCTATATATATATATATCTATATATATATATATCTATATATATATATATATATATATAATATATATATATAATAATATATATATATATAGATATATATATATATATATATATATATATATATATATATTCGTGCCTATAAGACCCGTCGGGTCCGGCTTTATCGAAAGTTGCGCGGCCCGGGGTCCTGCCTTCAGTCCCATGCCATCGCTGATGCCGATCTGCTGATTTCGGCGATCGCAACATCGCTCAGTCGGTGGGGGGTCCGTCCTTTGCCTTATGTCGTCACCGAATAAGATCCGCTAATATCGGCGATCGCGATATGTCAGGGATCCATGATCGAGGTTGCTTCCCCTTTCCGCTTAAGTCTG
Source organism: Pinus taeda (assembly GCA_000404065.3). Classification (NCBI taxonomy): domain Eukaryota; kingdom Viridiplantae; phylum Streptophyta; class Pinopsida; order Pinales; family Pinaceae; genus Pinus; species Pinus taeda. The sequence goes on along the minus strand of APFE031475941.1, from coordinate 8,354 downwards.
CCTTTGACCTCCTCTGATGCGATTTTTATTCATAAAGCCTTTTAGGCCATTTTTTTGAAGATTTTCCTCTTTTTCCAAGGAACAAAGGGAATCTTCTTTCTGCCATAACCTTTGCATCCTAAGTCCATTTTTGCTCATTCAATTTGCAATAGATTTAGAACAAGACGATCTCTGTAATGGGGCTATTTCCACAAACTTCCTTAGACTTTCACTTTCCTCAGTGAGGAACACTTAGACTTAGGAGTCTATCCAAAATCCATTTTGGATCATTTGTTCACAAGGACTAGAGGACAATTAAATTTTCCACAGGATATATGACAGCGAGCTTAGCTCATGAAAGGAGGTTTACTTGTAGATGACAGATATTGGACGTTTTAGTGTGGTGGGAAGAACTAATGGAGAATAACTGCAAACCTTATAGGCAAGTATAGGCTAGGTCTGGGTGGGATTTTAAAAATGTAGCATTCCGCCATGCCAGTACAACCGTGGTTACACATTTTTTCGTTTTATAAAGATGTCCCTACATGCTTCGAGTGTCCAGGTTATCAACAGAGCCTACCTAATTCCCAACAAATGCCAATGAGTGGTTTCGATTCGAATTTTATCGTTGATTTTCCAGTTCTCATAGGCTCATCGAAGGTTCCCTTGATTTGCAAGGTAATAATGAATTTAGGATTTGTAGACTCACCAGCAGGTTAATGAGGGAAGAAAAAGTCTGAAGGTAGCGAATGAGGGAAATCAGAAGAGAGTTATGAAAGGTGCAAATGAGACTGAAAGACTGAAATCAATAGACTCAAAAGGACTGAAATTCAAAGTAGAAGGAAGATAGACTTTGCGCAAGACAAGAACGGACATGATGAAAATGTAACTAAGCTAATAGCAAAATAAAATGAATCTTAACCTACTCACGAGGTAACCACCATGTGGTGGCTACTGGAAGTATCTCTTAAGATGTTGGCCATTAACAGGGAGTTTTTCGGTTTCTCCCTGTAAAGTTTTCAATATGTAGGTTCCCTGACCACTTGTTTCCTCAACTTAGAATGGGCCCAGCCATAAGTGTTGGAATTTCGTGTGCTTACCTTTTGGCTCACTCAACTTGTCCCATTTTAGGACAAGCTCACTGACTTGGTAATCTTTATCTCCTCCCAGATGGCGATCAAACCATCTCTTCACAATCATTTGGTGATTCCTGAACTTGTTTATGGCATTATCTCTCAATTCTTCCAACCTCACGAGTTGGTTGATCCTTTTTGAAGTAAGGTTGAAGGGGTCCCTCTCGGGGCTTGGGAGAGCTGTAAAGAGGGAAGAGTAATGTTGGGAGGCAAGATGGCTTCCTATCCATAGACGAGGAAGTATGGGAAGTTTCCTAATGCTACTTTTGGGGTGACCCTATCAACCCAAAGGGCGTTTGTTAGAGCATTGTGCCAATTCCTCTGGTTGTCGGTGACAGATTTACAGATTATGTGGATGAGGTTTTTATTTGAGGACTCTGCAACTCCATTTCCCTGGGGGTAATAGCTTGATGCATACCTTATGCGAATTGATTTATCGATAGAAAATTCAGTCAATTTTAGTGATGAAAAATAAGAAGCATTATCAAATATGAGAGCGTCAGGGATGCCAACCTGTTGATAATAAATTTCTCAATAAAGGATATTACCTCGTCTTTGTTAACCTTCTGAAGCGGGATGGCTTTGGTCCATCTGGTGAAGTAGTGGGTTTCCATGAGTATATACTTATGCTTTTGTGAAGAGTTCGGAGTGATATCACCTATGACATCTAGGCTCCATTGCTGGAACGGGTGATAAATCATAACGGGCCTGAGGGGAGCGACTGGCTTTCTTTCTCGCCCTGCGATAGTTTGACACACCTTGCACTTCCAAGCGTAGGCATGCGAGTCTCTGAACACTGTAGGCCAATAATATAGAGCTCTTAATATTTTGTGAGTAGTGCTCTCTCCACCATAGTGACCACCTTCTGGGTCGTCGTGCATTTCTTTCAAGACATGATCAACGTCATCCTTTTCCAAACACCTCAGCTAAATTCCATCATAATTTTTTCTGTATAATGTGTCATTGGCCAAGTGATATTGATTAGATTTTAATCTGAGCTCTCTCCTTCGTGATGCATCCATGTGATTAGGACATGATCCCCGTGTTCGATAAAAGTGTATGTTGTAATACCACGACTCAGGGTCCAAAGGGACTTCCAACATTTCGCGCTCACATATCAGCATTTTGTTAATCCATTTGGGCTCCTACTTGAATTCTACTTGTGTTTCCCGTGTGTTCTGCGCTTCTGGTTCTTCCAACGCCCCTTCTTTATCTACCAAATATTCTGCCACAAGCTTACACAATCCCTGCCCTCGAACTATATTTTCCAGCTTAATCTCGAGGTTGTATTCTTGAAGAGAAGTTATGCAATTCCCCCTCCATTCCCCCATTTCCTTTTGCACGAAGAGGGTTCTTATGGCAGGGTGGGGAACGATTACTGTAGTCCTAGCCTTTAATAAATAAGGGTGAAAATGTTTCACATCTTTAAAAACCGCAAAACCTTGTTTCTCCACGTCTAGGTAGTTCAGTTCTTCTCCTTGAAGATTAGAGCTCATATAGGAAATAGGGACTTCATTGCCGTCATCATTTTTCTGGGTGAGGATTGCGGCATATGAAACATCATAAGTGAAAGTGTACAAAAGGAATTCCTTGTCAAAATTGGGGCTGACCAATGCAGGAGCTTCTCCGATGGCCTCCTTAATGCACTGAAACGATTTCCTAACTTCATCGCTCGGCCTGTACACAGTGTCTTTCTTCATCGTTAGCTGAATGGGACGCACTATTTATGCAAAACCTGAAACAAATTTCCTAACGAAATTAATTTTCCCAAAAAATTATTGCATTGCCCTTTTATTTGCAGGGGGTTGTATTCTCATGATGGTCTCTACTCTGTTTGGATCAATAATAATCCCTTCTTTAGAGAGGATATGACCCAATAGTTTCCCTACTCTAATTGCGAAAACGCTGTTCTTGGGATTCAACGATATTCCGTACCTTCGGCATCTTTCGAAGATCTGTTTCAGGTGATAAATATGATCCCTTTTGCGATACAAATACACAATAATGTCATCCATGTAACCCACTACTGATCTATTAATCAATCCTCAAAAAGCTATGTCCATAGCTCTCTGAAAGGTGGCACCCACATTAATAAGTCCAAACAACATTTTATGATATGCATAAGTGCCCCATTTAGTGTTGAAGGTTGTCTTAAGTTGATCTCCATTCAAAACCAACACTTGATTATATCTCAAAAACCCATCCAAAAGGGACAACATTTCAAACCCAAAAACGCATTGAAGAATGTGTTCCATAGAAGGGACAGGATAGTTATCTTTCTGCGATGCTTTGTTCAGGTTTCTAAAATCGATACATAACCTGATGTCTCCATTTTTATTTCTTAATGGCACAAGATTGGCTACCCAATGGGTGTGCCTGACAGGAAAAATGATTTTAGCGTTCAACATTTTGTTTAATTCTTTCTTCACCAATGGTTCTAGGCTTGGATGCATCTTACGAAGCTTTTGTTGGCAGGGCTTGACATCCTTTTCCAAAGGAATTACATGCTGCATAACACTGGTATCGAAGGTTTTTAAGTCACCATATGTCCATACAAAGACGTCATTGTACTCTTTCAATAGATTAACAAAGCAGCCTTTTCTTGTGGAGAGCATCCCAAGCCCAAATTAACATCTTTTGGTTCTTCTTCGGTTCCAAGGTTGACCGACTCATACTTCGTGGACGAGCTATGCATTTTGCAATTAGTCGGCTTCTTAAATTTATCATGCATGTCATAAAAGTGCTCCATCTTGACAACTGACTTGGGAATTATAGTGGGCTGATATTTTTCCTCATCCTCACTCCCATCCATAAGCTTGTCGCAATGCAGGAACTCAAGGATTTACTCATCACCTTCGAACACCTGCCAATTTGAGATGTTATCAGGTACAGATGGTCTAAAAATCAATTCAACATAATATTTATTCTTGTTTAATCTAATATTAGGCAAAAGTTTTGCAGCCATACCAGCCGTCAGAATGACATCTTGGTTTTGTCGTCGAGGTATGTGTGTGGCATTAAAAGAATCAACAACTATTGATTAAGCTCCATAACTCATGTTGGTATCTTACCAGGGGTTGTGAATTGAAATGTATCCTTTTCCTTACCTGGTCCACAATTATATGTGAGTCACCAAAAGCTTTAAGATTTCTCACCTTCATATCAATGGCTTTTTTCAAGCCCTGTAGCAAGCCTTTGTATCTTGCCATGTTGTTGGTGCACGCAAACTCCAACCGGCTAGCCATCAAATGTTGGTTCCTTTGTGGGTCAATGAGAATGCTCCCAGCACCTGCACCTTCTAGGTAGTTAGATCCATCAAAATAGAGTTTCCAAAACATAGAATCTGATGTTATATCAAACGAATTTCCTTCTACGAAATTGGTCCTATCATCTACCATATTACAGGGTAGCTCATCAGTCAGACTATGGGGGAGAACTTCCAACTATGTGTTTATTGCAGTTTCTTCAATTGTATCTACATGGAATTCTCCAAAACAAGTTTCCGTGGCACAAACGTCAAAACTATAATTCCCAATGATAGAGTTGGTAAACATTATAGGTTCATTGGGGTCATTTAGTTTTGTCACTACATACTTCATGTATCTTTCTTGATCAACTCTTAGCATATCACCTTTTCCCTTCTGAGGAAAAAAGAGATGGGACCAATCAGTTGAGAAATACCCATTTAGATTTGCTAACTAGTCCCTACTAAGTAGCATTCCATATGCCTTGGGTATGTTGACTACCACTATGTCAATGACTTGTGTGTACTGTGGTTTGGCAGCCATCCGAATCATCACATCTTTCAATTCTCCAATTACTTTCACATTCATTCTGTCTAGTTGCATAATTTGAGTTCCACTTTTCTCGAGCATTGCATGAAGTCTTTTAGCAACATCGTAAGGCATAATAGTGGACGAGGCACCAGACTCTACTAGGCAATTGTATACGTTCATGTTGAAGATTTCAAACGTGATAAGGAAAGGTGGAGTCATGGATTTGGATTTCCTTCCTATCATGGTTGCACTAACATCTTGAGGCATTCAATTCATTTTTGACAGAGTGGCTTCCATGGCTGATGGCATTTGGGTTGTACTGGGGGTTGTAACAGGTCTAGACGCTGACTTCTTGGTTTGGCTACTCGGATTGGTGGGAGATTTTCAATTCTATTCATTCATAACTTTCAAAAGCAGATCTCTTTGCTGCGTTAACTTTGACAAATCAAAGTATGTGATATTAGCTCGAGATTTCTTAAGATCATCTACAATATTGTAATCAATGTTATAAATAGGGTAGGGCAGAGTAAACATACCAGTTTTGCTGTTCTTAGGTGGGAGTTTACCATTTTGAGTCGTTTTCGTTGCATTTGGAGATGTATTATCTTTCTTTGGATAGTTCACGACCAAAATGCTCTTGGAATCACCACTAGGTTTATTCTTCTCAACAAGAAACTTGGGAGTGGATGCCTTCAAATGGTGAACATCTTTCTTTGATTGGTCTATAGGCTTCATCACACCCGCAAGTGTCCCTTTACTTCTGTGTGGATTTCATTAGTGTGGATTTCTACTGTACTATCTTCTTCGTCATCATCGTTCGCATTTGTATAGAAATCCCATAATACATTGACTTGAGATGCCCTGTCCAAGGACTCTTCTACTTGTTACTCTTCCTCATATTCTTGTTCTGGCTCCAGCTCTACTATATGTTCTTCTTTGGTAAGAAGCGATCCGATAAGAGCTAGCTCTTCCATATTTAAATTCCATTCGTTGGGTGGAGCAGGCAATGCAAGTTGACCATGACCACCTTTTGTCTTCTTATGATAGAAAGGTTTGAAGGATTTTTTGTTGTTATAATCTCCTCCATTCCCACTTGTACTCTCTCCATAATTCCTTTTCATGTCGATGACTATGTTCGTCAATTTCTTAATGATTCGATGCAAACCTTCCACATCTGTGGTGTCCCTTTCTTTGATCTCAGCCACTTTGTTATCACTCCCATTATTCTTCTTGGATGACTGAGAGGCTTTCTTTCCTTCAATTGTATGATGACATGTTGTGAAACTGATCATTTCATTCTCGACTTTTACTACTTCATCGATAACACCCTGTAAGGTTTGTGCATTACTCCTTTTAACCCACATCGCGGTAGGGATAGGGAGAGCAGTGATGTAGAATTCCATGAGCACCTCATAAGTAGGTCTAATTATAGTTGGGATTCTATTGAACAAAGTGTTGAACCGGATGTTAAAATCCTTGACCTTTTCTTTGGTTTCCATTTTTAAATGTGATAGTTCTAAAACTAAGGTCGCAGGTGTTTTGTCATTGCTAAACTTGTCTAAGAAGGCCTACTAAAAGGCACCCCGTGAGGTGATTGATCCTATTCACAAGCTAAATAACATGTAGAAGCCATACCAATAAGTGTAAAAGGGAACAAGTGACATACCACATCTTCGTTGGCTACCCCCAACATGCACACAGCTAGGAAGAAAGAGTGAATATGGTTATTAGTAGTGTCTCCCTGCTCACTGTCGAATTTAGGCAATGCTATTTCTACATTCTTGGGTAAGGCATGCTGCTGCCCAGGTACTGCTACGACATCCTGTGCAAGCCACTGAGGGAGTGCTCCTAGAGGAGGTGGGGGTTGATTCCCACCTAGAAGAGGCGGTGGAGGCTGATTCCCACCTGGAGGAGGAACGTTAGCCATATTATGGTTGGGGAGGTTCTAGTTGAAGGTTTCCCCTGGGTGTTCTTTTTTAGGATTTCCCAAATTGAGCCAGGGATTATCTTTAGAGGGGGGATCCTCAGGAATTTCTTGTTAAGGAGTGTCAATACTTTGCAAGCACTCTAGCACAATATCTTCAAGAGAAGGGGCTACATATATCTCTTCATTTATGGGACAGATCCTTGGCTTTCTTTTAGCTATCAGAGGTAAAGAATGAAATATGGGGAGCTGAGATAGGGAACGAGCGTAAGCATGAGTAAGCACTCTGATTGGTTGTTTCTAAGTGACTGGATACTCCCACAGTCTCTCTTCCTTGGGTGACCCAAACACGGGACTTAGAGGGACCTATGCTTCTTCTAAATGAGGCTCTTCCAAATGGGTGGAAGGACATTTTTGACCTTTACGATCATTACATTAACCTTTTCGAATCCATGCACGACATTTATAGATGAAATCTTGAAAACTGTGGACGATGGTTCAGGCCCTCCTTCTAGTGCCAAATTTGTTGACACGACAAATTTTCGTGTGCCAATAAAGGGGAACCAAATCGATTGCAAACCCTGATTAGATCTGATTTCGTTTGTAATGGCTAGTTCTGATGGGTTTTAAAGGATCACGTAAATTGTTATAGGTGTTGAAAGATTGCTCCCCAGAGGAAGAATTCCATTAAATCAACAAAATAAATAGCTAACCTATGTGTATAAGGTCCTATCTATACTGATTCTACCTACTTATGCTAGTCCTAACTATTCTAATCTATCTTGCAGGAGCATAATAAAAGAGATTAAACATCATATATAGATTCCAAGTCCAAATGAATCAATTACTGTCTTCATCGATGAACAAGGTTGTATTTAAGCTTAATTGTAATCTAATTATTTATACAAGAATACACATTCCTATTTCTACAAATAAAAATTGCAACTGATGTTTAATGTAGCTTCGAATCAGAGACCACTCACGAGATAACCATGATAGCAAATTATATTCAAATAACCAAGACTAGTCATAAGTTGTCTTTTATCACTGTGCAGAAAAACAAAACATATATATCCTCATGCTAGTCACAACACCTTGATTCCAAACATAAAAAAAAGGAAAATGAATCTGAAAAAAAAAAGGCTTCTTCTTGACCCAAAAGTCTTCTTTATTAGCAAAATAAATCAAACCCTGTTTTGCCTCTCAAAAGGCCCCTCTTCTGTCTCTGGAGGTTGTCACGCGGAATGAGTCGATCTTGCGGACAAGATAGACCTTCCTAGAATCTAATGAAGACCTAATGACAAACAAACCAACCAGACACTATCTTTCTCTAAATGCGCTTTATAAATAATGGCAAACAAATGTTTTAAGGCCTACCTCATGTCCAACGCAAGTTTGGAGATGCCTTCACTTATTTGATCCAAGTAAGTTCCTTTGTCGCAAACCTGCAAGCACAAACAAGGAAAACAATTAAATAGCACCTGAATAACCAGTATTATAAAACATATTCAACATGAAAGTCAAGGAGTCCATGAAACAAAT
>APFE031475936.1:0-13956 GCA_000404065.3 Pinus taeda | reverse complement strand
GAAATGAAGGGCCATCATCAATTGGCTTATCAAGTGCAAGACTTATTCCATTCAGGGTATTGACATCATAGCAAAGGTTTGAGGACATAACATTGGAAGCATGTCTAATTTTCCCCTTTTTTCTCCAAACATAATTTACTAACATCGCCAAGTACCTTGAGATCTGCTCAAGTGTCCTGTTCCACTTCATTTCATGACAGAGTACCAAGTCAAACCATGAATTTTAGTTAAGAGAAAGAAGCCACATTTTTTGTGTAAAAATCTTTACTCTCATTTCCCTCATCTTCCATTCCTAAGTTTTACTTCTTAAAACTTAGCCTTTGCCCCAACATTCACCTCACAAATGTCATATTAACAACTGATCTATTATTTAGCTCCCTAAGCAAAATTCCCTAAAAGTCTATATAAATACCCTCCCCCTAGCACTATAGCTATACAACCCTCTCTTGGGGAATATTAACCCATCAGGGGTTAATATTAACCCTCTTTCACCCTAAAACTATGGGTTTTTATTAAAAATTTGGTTAAAAAATAATAAACCATAGTCCCCGCCCTCATTAACCCTTCCTACCCCTTTTCCGCGAAAAAGTTTGTGTTTGTAATGTTTTTTAATTAAAAAATTATTAAACTAACCCGCTACCCTATGTTAAAAACCCTCCGCACGCACATTATATTTAAAACAATTAATTTAATTGGCGAGTCCCCCTGTCTTAACGCGCCATCGCATCGCTCTCCCTGCCAACTGTCCGATCATGAATGACGCGATCCAACGATGGGCAGTCGATTTCACAGGAGAGATGCCCGATGTTTTGCATCCGGGGGATTGGCGGTTTTACCGCCGTACCCCCGCCACGTGTCGGCCTCCTGCAGTGTTCGGAGCGCTCCCCCCTCATACTACTTACCCCCTTGTGGTGCTCTGGGGAATCCACTTACCACCCATCCCCTCTCGCTGACGTCACACCCTCGTCAGCGTGACGTCACCCCCTCGTCCGCCACCACTGCTCCACGTCGCCTTCACGTCGGCCATCCACCCGCCTGCCATGCCACCGTGTCACCACCCCCTGGCCACCCACGTCACCCTACCGTACCCGGACCCACCGATGACGTCATGCTAACGTCATCACCAAAAAGGCGCCAAAGGGCCAAAATTGCATAAAAAGTTGGGAAATGACCGTTTTATGTCATTTTAACTTACCGTTTGCGGAGCGTTGTGCATGCGAAAGACGTCGATTGCGGAAAAAATCAAGAATTCGTCCACCAAAGTTGCTGCCGCCCTCGAAGTCGACTCAAATGCCTGCAATTGCCCCAGCTTGATACCTCCTGCACCGAAAAATCTAGGTATTTGCCGCAGGCGACCTCCTTCACCCATATTTCTCTCATTTTCCTCCTAAATTCCTGTAAAAAACTCTGCAAAAGCTCCTCACAGTTAAATTGTCCACTGAAACTACCCAAAAACCTGGTAAACTCCCTACACGCCAGAGCTTTGCAAAAGACCCGTGCCCTTCTGCGAAATTCACCATAAAAAGTAATTGAAGAAGTCGAGGTACCGGCTAAAAGCCCATACAAACTGCACCCTCATCCCTATTATCAGAATTCCCTTTGAAAACCCAGCTAATTAGCTCAACACACTTTGGTTTCTTCCAACAGAGTGCCCCACAATTTATCAACCCTGTAAAGAGTTTCCTCATACTCTCAGAGCTGCTCACTTTCAAACACAATTCAGTGGGCATTCCTCAGCCTTTGCACCAATCCTGAACTCAAGTAAAGCATCCAATAAACTTCAGACATGGCCACTCCATCTACTCTAGATGTTGCTCCTGTTAATCTACCCAGTAAGGAGCTTGAAGCTATGTCGCTTGTGGACAGTGATTTCCTCATTGCAAATTTTGTGGCAGAGAGGAACCATTTACAAACCTTCTGCCAACTAAGGAACAATCACTTGGACAACAATGACATGTATGGCATCTGGGAGTCTAATCTACTTAGCTACTTCTTGCCATCTGTTAATGTCTTTCCTGAAGTCATCCACCTTTGTGCAGAAATTATGAACAGAAGCTCAGAGCTGTAAAGTCTCCATCTGGGAGCATCCTCTTTTACATAACAGCAGACTCCATCAATCAAATGCTGAATTACAAACAAACCCAGCTGCTATACCTTTTTTCCATTAAGTATTTGCTGGATGAGGGCTCCAAGCTCTCTAGCATGGACATTGCTGCAGTTTCCAAAACTTTCATGACAGCAGACTACCGGCCTTCTGGACCACCTCCTTTTTCATATGAAAAGTTCAATGAGGTAGGCAAGCTGCTTGTGTACATGATATCCTCTATCCTGGGGTTCTCCACAAATGAGCATGTTGATGAAACTATTTTGGTCTTGTTATCTGCATATATCCTTGGGAAGCCCCCTGCTGTAAAATACAATTATGCCAAGTTTATTGCCAACAAGATACATGACCAACTGGTGACGTTGGACAGGGAAGAAATATTCAAATATTCATCATACATCTATCACCTCTTCATGTACTATCAGACAGATTGGTTCCAGTGCCACATCAAGAAACTGGATTCACAGGGTGAGAGGAGGTCTGTCATCTTCTGGTCTTCAGTTTTCCATCAAATCCAGAACTCTCCTTACTCCTACTGTGAATTTATTGACCAATTTGTCTATCCAGTCACATGCCTCTTGAAGAGGTATCCTTCTGTCACGTTGTCCAAAGATATGCAGAAAATATTACAGTTGTCGAGGAATTATAAAATAGGTGATTGGTATTTATACCAAAATCACATAGTCATCAGGATCTATGGTTGTGAGCTCTGTCCTTACAGGCTCCCAAGGTATGTGCCTATGAGATTGTTTGCCTTGGAATACTATAGGAAACTCATCAATTATGACCTTACACACTTCCACAGTGCCAAGAAGAAAGCCAATCTCAAATTCCGAGACCACCTAGGCCTCTTCATCATGAACAAAAAAGATGGTTGGCAAGAAGCTGATCAAATATTGGGGCAACAACTTAAACCCAAAAGGATCTTCTAGTGGGTACCTTATGACCCTGAAGGCTTTATCAGTGCTAGGAGAGTCAAGTATAGGTTGCTAGCCTACAAACATTGTCCATATCCACAAATAGAACACTTTGCCAACCAAGATGAATGGGTGCCTAATACAATAGTAGAGGAATTTACTCAGGAAGAGAAAATGGAGCAGACTGTGAAAGATTTAGAGAAAACTCTTAACTTGGATTCTTGTTAGCAGGTCATATTCAAGCAACCAGTCCAAGTGGGAGAAGGCACATCCACTACTGCAGTTGAACAGACTACCCAGTAGGCATCTACAACCACCACTACAGCAAAAGGCAAAGAGATAATGGATGAACAACAAGAGACAGAGGCAGGGCAGCCCAGCACTTCAAAGGATCAAAGTCAAGGGCAAGCCCCTTTACAACAAACTGAACCACCCCAAATCCCAGTCTTGCAAACACCTCTCAATGAAGAGAGGGGAAAAAAACGTGATAGAGAGGAGGTCACACCTCCAAGTGGGTCAACACAGCAACCGTAGGCCAAGAGGCCAAGAATTGACCCTCAGACCGAGGAAGAAGACATGAGTGAAGAAAGAGCAGAAAGCCAAAGCAGAGAAAGACAATCCAGCCAGTAGACTGCCACTAGTTCATTTCAGCAGGAATAGGCCATACAACAAGGCACAGAGGTGTCCTCCTCAAGGAAGCAAGGCAAGAAACCAACTCGTATCAAAGGGGGTTTCATGGAGATCAAGGCACAAAATGAATTGTTGAGGGTACAACTCCATGATCAATTCTTGAAGGCAACTCCCTCCAAAAAACAAAGATTGATGGTTGCTTATGATTTCAAGGAGGAAAAAATGATTTTTACTCATTTAAAGCCTAAAGTTCCACATCCCAAAACCTCTGCAGATTACATAAGAACAAACTTGGAGGTCTTTTCTAAAGACATACATCCAATGGATCAAATAGAGCTGCACAAGCAAACAGGGGAAATGGTTTATGCTACGCTTGCAGACAAGGCCATGCTAGCCCATCAGTTGAAAGAATCACTGATGAATACAAATACATAACTTGATTTGGAAAGGATGTCTTCCCATGCTAAGGAAAATAGAATAAAAATGTTGGAAGACATAATCATTGATCTAGGACATGATCCAAAAGATCCAAAGGATGTTAGGGCCCTTATGAAAAAGAAGGAGGATGATATTGTTGCACTCAGGAAACAGGCAAAGCTGCCTGCAACTATTCACCCTGACAATGCAGGACTTGCAAAGGAAAAACAGCTTGATGACACCATGGATTTACTTATGAAGATGAATCAAAGAATACTAGAGATGGAAGGAGAATTGGAGAAAACATGACAAGGTAGACAGGGAGAATCAACCTCCCAGCCCCCTCAAACTTCTACAACTCTTAGCCCTACCCCTCCTACACAAGTAGCAATAGCCCCTCCTACCATTCCAGCACCAACCACAACCACATCAGCAACAACAACAACAACAACAGCATAATCTAGCATGAGTATGGAGTACTTGATGAAAGCTGTCAAAGAACTTGAAACTCAAGTGACAGAAATAAATGAGGCCAAAGATAGACTAGCCAAGCTAGAGGCCAGCTATAACAAGTCCAAGATTACTGTAGCAGAGTAGCAGAGAGAAATAAAAGCCTTGGAAGCCAAAGTGAAAGCTTTGGAAAAAGAATTGCTTCTAGGAAAAACTCTAGCAGAAATCAAGAAGATAATCTGGGCCAAAATTGGCCAATCAATACATGACCAATGGAGGTCAATCCAGGCAATAAATGAGCAGATTGAACTGATAGGCATAGCTCATGTTGAAATACAAAGGGCCAGAATAGCACTAGGAATCATGCCCGAGCAGGCCAATAAAATGATACATTTCCTCAATACCCACACTAGGGAGGAATTGGCAGCACTAGAAATAAACAACAGAACAGACACCATCCTGGCAGTTAAGAAAGTGCTGACTTTGAGGAATTTCACTCAAACACTAGAAAGAAAATGTCAGGATATGAAGGCAGAAATTGATGAATTCAAGGCAAAGATGACAGTATTGCAGGATAAAGCACTGCCAAACCTAGTGACTGGCATAGGACAACTGATGTCATATGATCAGTATATCACAAGGATCAACAATTATGTTGAGAATCAAATCACAGCATCCAGCAGCTCCACAGGAGAAGCAGGGCCTCCCTCTGGGCAGTCTTTGTATGATAAATTAGAAAATTTATTTTTTATTGAGCATGAGATAAATCACCTGTTTGAAGTGCCTCCAAATTTCTACAGATATACTGAAGCAGATGAAACACTCGTAAAAATACGGAGACATCAGCTACCTCCAGCTGATTGGTGGCAGGCAATGCTGGAAATTCTACCGAGGTGATCCCACTATATTATTACTTTTTTGTGAAAATTCAGATCTCAGTCACAGTACAGGTCAGCAGACAATTCAGCATGCAGATATCACAGGAAGCACTCGTACAGTGACTCACCAAAGCACTCAGACAGTAGGCTCAACTAACGCAGAATTAAAGGCACAGCTACAACCAACTTTCCTGAGCCAAAAAGTCAAAAGTTGTCTGACAAAAAGATAGCTTCCATCTCAACATTAAATTCTGTAGTTATATCTTTCATTTACTTTTTGTAAGAGAGTTGGTGGTGCAATTTATTGCACAATAACTCAGTATTGAGATATTTTGTATCCTATTTTTGTATATATATCCCCTCAAAGAACGTATTGAGGGTCAGTTGTAGTGAAACTCTTTCAGAAGAGCTATATTGTATATATGAGACATTTGTTCTAATACAAATTGTTGGTGGAGTTCCTGGTTCCTATACTGTTTGAAGGTGGAAATGAATGGCTCTGTTATGTTGCATAATTCCTGTGTCATTTGCTGGAACAATAAGTTATTCTGAACTATGTTCTTGTTTTTCTGTGTATGCCATAATTCATATATGTTCATGATCATAGTAAATAGAGAAAAAGAATAGCTTAGGATTTGTTTGAATACACACTATGCTGAATCTCTATTTCTAAATATGTTTTCTTCTGGATTAGCCATGGATATGAATTCTTAATTGCTCATGTCTAAACTAATTCTATCACTGTCAATATTGTTTAAGAATTCTTAACTGCTCTTAAGCAATACTTTCATTTTCCCCTTTTTAGCATAGTGAAAGATTCTCAATTGCCTTTCACTCACTAATTCCATAACTTCATTACATAAATCTAAGAAATTGTTCCACAGATGCCTATATGGCTTTGCAGCAACACTCTGCCTTCAAAAACATACTTCAGCAACACACTTCTTTGAACTCCATTGCCCAATGGCCCAAACTCTTTTGTAAATTATACCTCAGCTCTGTTTGAATTCACCAACCAACCAAACTCAAACAAAATCAGCACACCATAACTAGCCTAAAATCATCCACCAACAAAGCTAAATCATAAAGAGAGAGCCCTCTCTGGTTGCAGGTAGGCTAGGACCTGTAACTAAAAGGTTGGTTAGTGGTTACCTCGGCCGTATTCCCTTTAGGAAGTAGGGAACAACCTGAGTGATAACTGCCTCAATGAAAAGTCACCTGAAGCGATCCCGATCGTTCGATGGAAGGGGAAGAATTCCCTCCGTTGATTTAATCTGGGATCCCGAGAACAAGGTACCTTGCTGCAGTATTAATTTCGACTGCACCACCAAGGGTTAACAACTGAGCTGTAGTGAAGTGGATTTCAAGGTGAAGTCTAGCTGTCACGCTCTCGGTAAGCTATCAATCAATGCGAATTGGGAACGATCTGTTATCGTACCCATCGACACCAAATCCATATGGTAGGCGAATCCAAATGCACATAAACAGTATGACTTGTATCGCTGGATGTGAAACATTCGAAAATTAAGCAATGAATGGTCAGCACGGTAATTGTACTGTGATTTAATAAAATAAAATTTATTTACCAATTTTATTTACTGAGGTTGGGGAGTTGTGACAGTAAGTAATAATAACATTTTTATCTAAATTTAATTTTATTGTTTTTAATTAAATTAAATTTAACATTATACACTTACAATTTAGATTCATTTAACCATCAAACCAATATAGTTTCACATTTAAATATTGTAATATCTGCTATATTAATTAAATCTAATGATTTAAAGATCTTTGATATTTATGATAATCTTGAAATGCTATTATATCTATATTCAATTTTTAAATAAATAATATTTTAATATTATATATAATATTTAAATGATAATTTATTAGACAATTGATTATCTAGCTAATATTTATATGAATTAGTTTACTTATTACAACTAATTGTAAAATGACAAAACTAATAAATTTATAATTTATAATTAAATATTTTTTGTTACCGTAAAAAAGGAGTGAGAGTGAGACTCCCATAGCTCTAATATTATTTTATTTTTTTGTTATCATTCATCTTTAATATTTTTTTTGAGTGGTTGGGCTCAATTTTATTTTTTTAATCGTTCAACTCTCAAAAAAGAAATTGTTATCGTTTAGTTCTAATATTATTTTATATTTTTTTTTGTTATCATCACTATTTTATTTTTTGTTATCTTAAAAAAGTGACAGTGAGACTACCATAACTCTAATATTTTTTCCTTTTATTATCGTTCATCTCTAATATTTTTTTTTTAATTATCGTTAAGCTCTAATATTTTTTTTGTCATTCAACACTAATCTTATTTTATTTTTTGTTATCATTGCTCTAAATACCAAATAAGATATATAGATGGCCAGTGAAGTTCTTAATAGCCATCTATATATTGAAATTTTTAATATTATTTTAAATTTAATAGGGATAAAAATGCTTTCAAATATTAAATTAAAACATATTAATTATACAATATTTTTAATATAATAATCTCACAATTTGTTATTTAATTCAATTCAATTTATATAATAATCTCATAATTTAAATTTATTTAAATATGTATTTATTTTTTAATTATCAAAAATATTTCAAACAAATATGTTTTAAATATGTATTTATCTCTTAATTATCAAAAGTATTTAATACAAATATGTATTTTATATAATTGTTTTAAAAATATGTGTCCCATATAATTATTTAAAGAAATCACTGTTAGGATAAAATCATATGAAATTAGTATATCCAGATTTAAACAAGAACACAACAAATTACGGAGATAACCATAAACACAGAGATACATTGGAAATAATACTTCGTTTCATTAATGTAAAATACTAAAATATGCTTACAAACAGAAATGGAAATAAACCAGCTAGGGTGATGGTAGCTTATCTCTGAGAAGAGACGTGGCAGCTACATGCCTTTGAACTGCCTTACAATGAGGCTCAAGGGCCTTTTTATTATTGAACAATAAGAGCAAACCCTAAACAACCAAAACCCTAACTCGAGGAGATGTAACACCAAGAGTTTATGGGCCCTATTGGGGTGAGTTGGACAACCAATTTCCCGGGGTTGTGACTTTGTCATATTACCTCCATTTGACGCACATGACAACCCGTTGGAAAGATCTCTCCAAGAACTATGACAAAAAAGACAATTTTTCTTAAAGAACCACTCGCGGTAAATTTCCACAAAAACACAGTTTAGGGCCTCAAAACGGCTTCGGATGTTTAGGACCTGAAAAACTGCTAAAAATAGTAAATTGTGCTATAATTAAGGAAAACTAAAAAATTGAAAGAAGTAATGGTGGGAGTACAAGTGGAATTGGCAGGTCGCCACCAATATCCACCTGGATCATTTCTCCCCCTTAGGAGGCAATGGTCCCCATTGCGTTGAGTTCCTCCATGAGATGAGGAAACTTCTGCTAAACTTCGTCCTTGGTCAGCCACTTGCCTTGGTGAAGGAGTTGGCCTGCTTTGAAAACTCAATATAGTTGGATATTCTGCTGGCGAGTGTGCTTCATCTGTGTGTCCATGATCCAATCAATTGTAGCTTGCTCCCTGCAATTTGGATTTAATCCTATTGGTGTGAGTTGTTCTACAATGTTAGATGTGTCCAGTAATGGTGAAAAGTATGGTCGAAAACGGTCCACATTGAACACTGGGTGTAGGCCAAGGAATGAGGGAATGCTGAGCTCAAACGCATTGTCTCCCACAACCTTGGTAATGGTGTAAGGACCATATCGGAGTGGTGTGAGTTTCCGATAGGCTCCAGTAACGTGTTCCTCTTGCAAATGCAACCATAATTTGTCGTCCATCTGAAACATGTATGGCACGTGATGTAAATCATGTCGTTGCTTGTACTTGCCATTTGATTTCTCTAGAATGTCATGGACCTACTAGTGAATATGTTTATCTGAAAAAGCAAAATGATGGCAGCTATATTATATTGTTATTGTATGTAGATGACATGCTTGTTGCAGGGTCTAACATGCAGGAAATAAATGTGCTCAAAATAAAATTGGCAAATTCATTTGCAATGAAGCATTTGTGAACTACAAAACAATTCCTTGGTATGAGAATAACTAGAGACAGGAAAAATCGTAAATTAACATTTTCTTAGAATGAGTACATACAAAAGGTGTTGAAAATATTTAATATGCACAATGCAAAACCAGTTAGTACACCTTTTTCTAGCCATTTCAAACTTTGTAAGGAGATGTGCCCAAATACCCAAGAAGACATGTATTATATGTATAAATTTCCATATGCATCATTAGTTGGAAGCTTAATGTATGTAGTGGTCTGCACAAGGCCTCATATTGCACATGCAGTGGGAGTTGTAAGCAGGTACATGAACAATCCAAGAAAGGAACATTGGATGGCAGTGAAATGGATTCTCATATATTTAAAAGGTATCACAAATCAAGCATTATGCTTTGGTGGTTCAAACATTTCTCTATAGGGATATGTTGATGCAGATATGGCAGGTGATAGAGATAACAGGAGGAGCACTATAGGATATGTATTTATTGTTGGTGGAATAGCTGTCAGTTGGGTTTCAAAAATCCAAAGTGTTGTTGCACTTTCAACAACAGAAGTCGAGTATGTTTCTTCTACAGAGGCTAGTAAATAAATGATTTGGTTACAAAGGTTTATGGGTGAATTGGGTAAGGAGCATGATGTGGGCACATTATACAGTGATAGCCAAAGTGCCATTCATCTTGCAAAGAAATCAACATTTCATTCCAGGGCTAAACAAATACAGCTCAAGTACAGTTTCATATGATCAGTGTTGGAAGATGGAGAGTTGAAGATGGAAAAGATACACACTAGCCAGAACCTTGCAGATATGCTAACAAAAGTTGTAACTAGTGAGAAACTGAGAATATGCTCAGTTTCAATTTGTATTCAAGGATGATGATGAAGATGAGAAAAAACCAGGTCCAAAGAGGAGTCATTTTCTAAAAAATGAAGCAGTGATGGAGTTGCTACAATCATTCTCCAAGTGGGAGATTGTTGGATGTGGAGCATGATGGTTTAAAGGTCTTTGTTTCAGCCAGATGTATACCCCAGGAAGTTTGTACATCCCTCCACGTAGGGGGGTGTGGGGGGGCTGATACCCCCTGGATGGGGGGTCTGGGGGGTAGCGGTCCCTCGGCGGGGGTTTGGAGGCAGCGCCCCCGAAGCTAAAAACAGAGGTAAAATTGTCTTGTAAAAGTATATTAATTTCTAGTCAATCTGGGTCGTTCATTAGGCAGATGATCAGACAGTAGAAAATATGTTTAGTTTAGGGTTTTTGCCCTAGAAGGAAACCCCCCTCTTTTTATGAGGGCATTGTATTGATTCTATGTAATAGATGTGTATTCTCTGAGCAAGAAATAGAGAGGCGAGACTGTGAGATAAAATCAAGGATATTATAGTAGATCTGTTGTAGGTTGTGTCTCTTCATTTTGTTGGATAATAGAAAGGAATGACTGGGTGTTCGGGGTGGACATAGCCCAAACTGGGTGAACCACGTATATCTATGTCTCTCTTCTTTTATGCATTTTTTTTATATTTCTACAATATTTTGTGTTCCACTGCTCCATAATATATAATTTTCTAACAAAAAATAAGCTAAAAAAGGTGTGTATTTTTATATTTGCATTGCTTTTGTTTGAAAAATCAGTTTGAAGTGATTCAAAGCAAATGATGAATGATAGATATCATTAATTAGTCTAAAGTTCCTCCCAAACAAAAAATTTCTACACCCATTAAGCCCTCTAAAGGCTTTACCATGACACATGAAGAAGAAATGCATGGGGGCTTCACCCAGTGAATCTCTGACATATCATGTGCATTCATAACATACTAAACAATACCCCTAATTTGACTACATATTGAAAAAAACCTCTATAAATAAAATTATTTAACCCCCTACCAATATGAACCCAATACACCTTCCCAATTTAAAAAACCCCTACTTTCACTAGATATCGTAGGTATCCATTTTTTCATTAATTTATTTTATACAACTTTATATTTTTTCATTAACTTTGAGCTCCATTTTTTATACCTACCAATATAAAAACCCTTCAGCACCTATTATATGCTCAATATATTATGTCATTTTTTCCTCAATATATATCCCCCAATATGAACCCATGTGGTATGGTATTGCTCCCACAATGAAGCTCCCGTGAAGAAATGCAACATGATATATCAAAATTGCAAGACTAAGTGCAACAATTTTCACTCTCATAGAGGGCAACTAAATATGAATTGGAAGCGATGAATGTTAATATGGATGGTTTAGAGGAAAATAAAATCATACATGGAAGGTTTAAAGGAAGGTTTGACAAAGTTGCTATAGGAAATGGTTCCTAATGTTGGCAAGGTAGTCCATGAAGATCATAATGAGAACAAAAGGAATGTGAATCATGATTTTAGACACTCTGACTTTGGGTTGAATATCCATCACACTCTAAAGATCGATATGAGGAATTTTAATGGTAAGGATATCGTAACATGGAAACTACAGATGGCATAATTCCTTGATCTACATGATGTGCCACACACATAAAACGTACACATTGGATCTTTATATTTAGAACCCAATTTGTTTCTGTGTTATTAATGGTGTTTTTCTTGTAAATTAATTATCACCTGGATAATTTTTATCGTGAAATTGCTAAAAAATTATGATGATACAAATAGAAATAACTTCTTTATCCAATTGATAAATCTCAAACAAAAGGGTCCAATGGCAGACCACATTGAGGACTTCCAAATATTGAATATCAAGGAACCTGATATTCGAGTGGATCATAGGATTGAATTCTTCATAGGGACTTCAAAAGATAACATCCAACATGAGGTTTTCCTTTGGGAACCTAATTCATTGGAAAATCCATTTAGGGTGGCAAGAAAGTTTGAAAGAAAAACTATGGAAACAAGTAGGTCTACCTCTCACAAATCTAAATATGGAAGTGTTTCTTCTTCTAACCTTCCCTAACCTACAAGGTTGACACCACAACAAACAGAGGAAAAAATATCAAACGGGATTTGTTACAGTTGTGATAGAAAATACACTAAAGGTGACAAGTGTGTTGAGAATACATTATTTTACATAGATTGTGAAGAGGAGCAGGAAAAGGAACAACAAAAATCAAAAGGATAATATATACATTAGGAACCAACCCCAGAGAAAGAAGAAATGAATATGGCCATACATTTTAATTCATTAAAGGGTATTACGACTCCTGAAACTCTCAAGATAAAGCATATATCAAGAAGAAAAAGGTAATAGTGCTCATTTATTTGGATAGCACCCATAATTTAATTTATTGTAAGATATCCAAGGAATTGAATTACTTTGTATGACGAACACAAGAGTGTCAATTGATGGTTTCAAATGGAAGAAGTATAAATTGCTCAAGGAGGTGTGTTATAGACATATTTGGGCACTACAACCCCAATCACATATGCTGATAAACCAAGGGCTCTTAAACCCTTAAAAGTGTTGTTTAATATCCTAAAGGATCAAGGTCAGCTGATTACATCATTTCCCAGAAGTTCCACCTAAAAAACTACTCAAAACTGGTCAAAAATGACCCATACAGACTACTCCTTGGTCAAAATGTGATGCATATTACTTATTACACATGGGTGGTGTGATGCATACTTAAAAGGCCTTCTGTAGGGTGCGATAGGCAAGAGCAGACAAAAGGCAGATGCAGTTGGCGAAGTGGAAACCCAGAGAATCTTCTAGAAACTGCTCATATGACACTTGCCTCTCTAAATTCACCCAGAGATGAGTAATAGATCATGAAATCTACAAGTGGAATGAAGAACTATCAGTGAAATGGTACTAATCAAAAACCTAGAAGCTGACTCACCCCCTACAAATATCTGTATATGGATCCCTCATCCTAGAGATCTAGAGGTTGGAATTTTGTAATCTGTAAGGAAGTGTTGTTGGTTTCTCTTTGAGACATTGTATTGTTGGGTGATCTTGCTTCTCATGAGGTGAAGAGGTATTTTGTGCTGGGAGGATGATGTTTGTCTCTACATGTGAGAAAGGAGTGGCAAGCTCTATCAAAGGAGAGAGGAAACAAGCAAAGAGCCAAGCGAAAGATTAAGGTTGGTGCTCTTTGCTTCTCTCTTGTCTATCTTCCATCAACGAAAACACAAGTTACTTTGAATTGTTTGTTTCTAAGATAGCTACCCATCTTAGTGGGACTAGAAGATCTGAATAAACACTAGTTTTCCCAGAAACAAAATGTTGACTCCACTGGGGAATAAATAGTTTGTTTGTTTGTTAATTTTTGCTTTATAAAATATAGACAGAGCCTAAAGTTAAGCCAGCTAGCCTTCGAACTACTTTTTCTATGCAACTGCAAAGTAGATCAATGCTGCTTCAGTCAATCTCCAGGTTGGTTTATGAACTGAACATTTGACTTGCAAACATCCTAAGTGCCCTGGTGGTAGCTCAATAACCTCATAAGATCATACCCCTTTGCTTTGTGTTTACTGTCTATCATAAGCTCGG
>APFE031475932.1:53368-160551 GCA_000404065.3 Pinus taeda | reverse complement strand
TGATCTGTGATCTGTTTGTGAGCGGTGTCCTTTTGGTGTTCTGTCTGAGGAACTTACCCTGTAAATTCCTACACACAACTTGTATCCAATTTAGATTTGTAGGTGATTAATAGTGTTTATTCGATGCATATATATTTGATCATTCCCTTTTTGGTTTGTTTATGTGGGTGATTAGCAACTTGCATTTCATGCACACCCAACTCAACATATCTTAGTTATGTATGCAATGTGCATTGTGGGTATAATTTTTATTCTAATTCAAGTTATGAGATTTTTAATTTTTAAATCTATAGTGTAGCTATACTTTTTAAATTTAGGATTTGATTTACAAATATTTGCATCTATGTCTTGTTGGGTTTTGAATATTTATAGGTGGTGCTTCACTGATTTCATTTTGTTGAATTTATACCAAGTTTATTCACTACTAAGTGGTGGTCAGGAGGAGCTTTCAATTTCTCAATAGCATATTGTTATGTTCACCTTGCATGTTTAACATTTTATTTATATGGTATGTGTGTTCAATTGAGAAGGTAATGAAAACTAGTGATTCATGGCATTCATTCTTATCTAATTTTCATAGCCTCACCCAAGTGTTGGAATTCAATCATTATATTCCTACTCATAATTGTGATACAAGTATTTTGGTTTGCTAAATTGTGGCCTAGATTGAACATCGTAGTTCACGTATGGATAGATTAGAAACATATTAAATTTTATATTAATGTTCCCCTCTTGAATCCTATCCAGGTGCTATCCAATTGTATCAAGTTGTGGCATTTCAGATTCAAAGTTTTTCCAATCTTGTAATTGTATTCATTTTTATCATTAGGAGTACACCTTGGGGAACTTCCATTTGTCGATCATGCATGTAAGCTAGTAAAAATAAGCCTTCCATGTTGAATTCCCTTTAGGCATATGTGGGAAACAAAATTCTGACTTGTGATGCACCTTGGAACCTATAGCATTGTTGCTAGGGGAATATGTAGGCTCTTCATGTGTTGCTAATTTTTAACAAATTTAACCAATTTAGTCACCTGAAAAGTATCCTCGTTTTATGGAACGAAAGATACCATGATAGGGATAAAAAGAAACAAAACATGGTTACCTATTAACAAATCAAAATAATTCCAAGATTAATACCTTCGGAAGTAAGGCCAATAGGCTATATATATCAAGACATAAAAAAAATGGACTTAGAGGATGGATAGTAAAGAAACAATTATTTTATTTGTATATAGAAAAATAAGCTCATGCAAGCAGTGTTGTGCCACAATTTTTTAATAATAATTATCATATTCTATCTTTTCTTTATTTTATTAGAACAATACCAAAGATGAAGGAAAGGTACAGTCATTTCCAAAGTCTAGTTTAATCATCATACACTATCTAACTTTAAATGTTTGGTATAGTCTATTAATGTTAAATAAAAGTTGCTTCTGTTAAAAGATTAAAGGAGATCCAAGGAAAATTTTAAGGATGGAAAATTATCTTGAAGTTCAAAACATTGATTATTCTCACTAGTCCATAATATGCAAATTATAAATGTGTATTAATGTATTTATAAAATTATTCAAACTTATAATGATTTTATATACACTCTATATATAATGGCGATTTTTATGGTAAAATAAATTTATATTGTTAAAATTTTGGCAAATCATTTTTTATAAAATGAAAATTAGCGAATTTTTTTTTGGAAAAATCATAGAAAATAAACCCACCTACGAATATTAGCCCCTAAAATTTTCTATGATGAGATCCACTTCAACCTTTTACTCCCAGGACCCTAAAGTGCGACATCTAGTGTCACTATATGTCTCTCAATACCATTCATGACTTTGTTGGTTAATTGGTTCATGCAAGTTACTTATTTAGTTCAATGGTGACCAAATTTTGTTATTGGTTCTACTTTTAATGGTACCGATATTAAATATGATTTATTTGTAAATCTATGAATTATGTTCTTATTCATTTCAGTTTTCCAAGGATAGTAATGTTTTCCCTTCATCTATTTCACCTATTCTATTAATCACAAATAACAAACGTTTGTACAAAGAGAGTACCATGACAATTTTTAGTTCACTATGTCTCTTACATCTTACTTGTCGATTAATGTTTCTTCCCTTCTTGTCATTTTCTCTTTATATGCAGAATTATCTCAATGGTTTGTTGTGGTCATAATCCCATAGGTGTGCATCCAATGAGGGAGAAATATATTGAAAATTATTAGCAATTTAAGGTATAGAAGGGTGCCACTTTACGTGTTTTTCTTAGAACTAACTAATTTCCACATCTCATTTGGCTTTCTTATTAATGTGTTTGTTTTAAATGTGGCCAGATGAAAAATCATATCCCTTATTTTACATCGGTTATCAAGGTTTTACAGGTGGTCACATGAATAATGATGCTAAGGCAATCAAGATATTCTTCGGCAATGGTTACTAGATTGAATGTGCATAATATTTTTGAAAAATATGGGCTTCTATGGGTAGAGGGTAAGCTATCTAATGTGGGTATCAATATTGTTTTTCTTTGTTATGAAATCATCTCACAAAAAGATAGAAAATATAGATCAACGACCTCAAAATCAACCTCTTTGAGGGGGGAGCCTCCTTTACATTACACAAATGAACAATTCTTGGGTGATACAAATGAAAATACCTCCTTTATATATATAGGAGTCTAAGGGGTCATAATATAATCATAGACGACATAAAAATAATAATGTAAGGTCACAACAATAACAATAGTGGGCTTCTATGGGGTACAATAATAACAATATAGGGACTGCATGGTCACAACAATATAATAAGGGGGTTGCACTAATAGTAATAAAGGGTTACACTAGTACTATAGGGACCTAACATGGCCCTCTTCTTAAAAAAGTGTTTTCCTCAATGCAGGAGTAGTTCCAGATGATTCTGTATGAAATTCTCATCCTCCAATGTGGAATCTTAAGCGGGTAAGTTCCTCCACTTGATGAGATACTTTGAAATTGATCAATTTCATAGCTATCAGGTTTTTGTTTCTGTGACTACTTCAGGTTCCAATATGATTTTTCCTTCCTTGTCAAGTTTCGACAATATTGTTTGAACTAGGAGCTTCTCACCTATAACCTTCTTTAAGCATGAAACATGGAAAAGTGGTGGCAATTGGGAAGATGCAGGAAGCTCCAATTTGTATCTCATAGTACCAATCTTTTGTAGCACCTTGTGAGGACCATAATACTTTGGTGATAATTTATTATCCTTCATAGCTTGCTTGAGGGACATATGTTTGTATGGCTGTATTCGTAAAAATACCCAGTCACCTATATAAAAACTTCTTTCGTTGCAATGTTGATCATCTTGTTTTTTCATTCAATTCTACGCGAAAAGTGAGGTTATCCTTTTTCTTCGTGATATGTTCTTCTATCTTGAGGGGTTGAGGAGTGGTAATTCTCGCCAATACATTACGAGATATGGTCAGATTCATTTCTTCTTTCTCTGGGTTGGTTCCTCGTGTATATCCACTTCTTTTGACATTTCTTCATCCTTTTCTTTCTCCTCTTAAAAATCAATGTAAAATAATTTCTTATCAGTACACTTATGACCTTTAGAGTATTTTCTATCACAATAGTAACAAAGGTGGTTTTCTCCTTTTTTTTCTAATTGTTGTGGTGCCAACCTTGTAGGTTGTGGAATTCTAGGAGAAACAACACTTCCATCTTTATAATTGTGAGTGGTAGGATTTCTTGTTGCCATAATTTTGTTTTCAATTTTTCTTTCCAGCTTGAATGCTTGTTCCAATGAATCATGTTACCAAATATGAACCTCCTGTTGAATGCTATCCTTTAAAGTCCCTATGAAGACATCAATCCTCTACTTCTCTGGAATATCGTTTACCCTTATATTAAATTTTTGGAAGTCCTCCTCAATGTTCTCTCCCATTGAACCCTTTTTTTTGAGACTTATTAATTGGGTAAAGAACGTGTTTCACTTTGTATCCTCATAATGTGCTATCATTTTCTCCTTGAAAACTCACAAAGTGACAAGTGCTTTATGAGAACAAAGCCCTTTATACCATAAAAATTGATTCGTTTCTAAACATAAAGATGAAATATGCACCTTTTGTAACAATTACACATCATATAGAGCAAAATATTTCTCCATCTCTAGTATCCATGTTATGGGATCCTTGCCATCAAACTTCCTCATATCAATCTTTGGAGTATGGTGGGTCTTAAATCCAATGTCAGATTCTATGAAATCATGATTAACATTTATTTTTTTCTCATCATGAGTTTCCTATAATACCTTTTTCTCATTAGGACGCCTTTCTTGTAGTGGCTTTGTCCAACCTTCCTTCAAACCTTCCATGTCTTTCTTTAAATCTTCCATGCCTTTCTTCAAATTTGCTTCTAGACCATCTATATTAACTTCCATGGTACATATAAAACTATTTTTCTTAGCTTCAATCTCATCCTTCAAATGATCCATCTAATTATTCTTTCTAGGTGTTTCTATTTTCTTGATTCGAGTTATTACTTTTCTTGCTTTTAGGAGTTCAATATTCAAATTACTGTAACTATGTAATTTAAGATCATCAAGTTTTGAAATTTTGGCCTGTGGCGGTCCCCTTAGTCCTCTCTCTAACCCCACCAATTTGATCAATGTTGGATTCTTCAGTAAAGAGTTATGCAAAATCCTCTACGATGACTTGATTATAGTCTGGTTGAACAGAGCGAACTTGTAGGACCTACCACATGTCATTGTCTCGATCTTCGGACCTAGAAAAATACAAAGAAAATTACAATCGATGCTCATTTTATAACATCTTACGAAATTTCAATTTGATGCTAAGAGACAAGTTATGATGATTTTTCGAAGGTAAAATTTTTGGAATGTAATTTGGGAGTCTACAAAATCCATAAATGTCTTTGACTGTATCTCCAGCAATGTAGAGAAACAAGATCTAATATTTGGGCCCAAACTCCACCAAGATTTTGGTGCAAATGGGTTTTAATTTTTGAGTTTGAACTTTCACATGGAAAAAATTATAGAGAGCATGCCACGATCACCTGTTTGAGATGAAATTTTAGAGCTTGCAAAAACCCTAACTTCCTCACATCATATCTCCTAAAATATAGTGATACGAGATATGAAATTTGGACTCGAGGTTCAAAACAATTTCAGATCAAATGATATTTTTTAACTTCTGAAACTTTGAATAGAAAAAGTTATAGATAAAATTCCACGATGACCTGTTTGGAGTAGTGAAACCCTAGAATCCAAAGCTCTAATACCAAATGTTATGTAATGAGCTCACAAAATAGAAGAAAAGATAGATAAACGACTTCAAAATCAACCTCTTCAAGGGTGAAACTTCCTTTACATTACACAAATGAACAATTCTTGGATGATATAAATGACAATACCTCATTTCTATATATAGGAGTCTAAGTGGACCCAACATAATTAGAGCCTGCATAACAATAATATTGTAGGGGCACAACAATAACAATAGTGGGCTTCTATGGGCCACAATAATGACAACATGGGACTACATGGGAACAAAAATACAATAAGGGGGTTGCACTAATAACAATAAGGGGCTACACTAGTAGTATAGGGACCTAACATTCTTTGTGAATGAAAAAAATTGATAAAATACATGAAGTAAGGAATTATTTTTAAAGGGAAAATATTGTATGGTATGCAGTATGTGGATTATTTTCACCTTGAATTTGAGTTTTCATCTATTTCACTAGGTTTTAGAGATATTACCCATTGATTTACTTTTTTTGCTTTATTGGCATTTTTAATTTGTCTATAGAATGCTTCGAGTGTTTCCTTTTTATTGATTCATCAATGTTATGACAATTCCATGGGTGTAGACACAATAGAGGAATAAAGGAAGGAAATTTATTATCAATTTAAGGGGTAGATGGGTGCCACTTTCTGATTTTCTTAGGATTGACTATATCCCACTTCTCCTTTGGCTTTCTTATCGATGTGTATGTGTTAAATGTGCACATTTGAAGAGTCACTATCCCTTATTTGAAATTTATTATCAAGGTTTTGCATGTGGTGACATGGAGATAGATGCTAAGGAAATTAAGATATTCTTGGAGGATACCCACTAGATTGGATGTGCCCATTCTTTTTCAAAACGTATGGGCTTGTATTAATGGAGCGTAGGTTGAATAAGGTGGGTTCAATAAAAATTCTTTGTGAACAAAAAAAAATTGATATATTACATGAAGTAGGGAATGCCTTCTGGAAGGATAATATTGTATGGTATGTAGTATGTGGATTATTTTTATCTTAAATTTGAATTTTTATCTAGTTCACTAGGTTTTGGATATATTACCCATCGATTTACTTGTATTCCCTTCTTTTCATATGTTATTTGTGTATAGAATGCTTCCAATGGTTCCTTTTTCTTTCTTCATGCATGTTATCAGAACTGGCTATAAAGCACTTCTCATTTGGCTCTCTTATCAATGTCGCTCTGTTAAATGTGGACAAGTGAAAAATCACTATCCCCTCTTTGTCATGCATATCATGGTTTTGCAAGTGGTGACATGGACATAGATGCAAAGGAAATCATGATATTAATGGAGGATGGTCATTGGATTGCATGCACACAATATTTTGTAAAACTAATGGGCTTGTGTGGAAAGACGGTAGGTTGTCTAAGGTGGGTTAAGATAACTTGTTTGATTTTTTAATGAAATAGAATGATATATTACATGAATTATGGAATTGTTTTTGAAGGGAAAACAATGTATGTTATGTAATAATATTTTAATCATGAGTTGGAAATGTTAATAAAATGATGGAATCAACATTTGGATCCACTACCTGGAAATATGGGCATTTAGAACCAAGTTCCTTCGTTTTATCTCCAATTTTTCTCTTACATGTTTTTAATCACGCAAACAAGAATAAGTTTTTATCTATCTGATTGTGATTTCTAACCATTATTGCTTCACTATTTGACATTTGAGATTATCACCTTCTGAATGCAATTTTGAATCACTTGTATATTTGTATCAGTTTTCGTTTGGCCCCTTTTTATAGTGTTTTCTCATACATTTACCTTTCTAATACTTTTAAATTGTTTATCTCATGTGTTCATCTCTTTATATATTAACAATGGGTGTTATTTTTATACTTTCATTTCCTCTTATTTCTCCATGGTTAGTTGTTTGACATTGTAATAATTATAATTCTGCCATGGTCCACTTTTTCAAATTCAAGCCTATTATGAGAGTTTACTATATTTTTTTCTTCATGTGGAAAAACTTCTAGCTGTCACAAAGTTTGGATAGGAAAATTTTCCACTATTCCCATTGAATTCAATCCTCCCTCCTTTGAAATCCATCATTTTTCTTTTTTATAGATAATTCATGGAAATAGGTAGTGTAATAGTCATACAATAAATGAATCATTCTCCTTTCCCAATCCAATAGAACTCATTTTTTCCACAAAAAACCTCATGGGAAAATGCAAGGGATGATTCACTACATTCTTGTACAACAAACCTAGTAAATTTTGCTACCATAGAGTAGTTTCCCTCATGCATGAGGGATTTGAACCATTCACCTGCTAGCAAAAAACTAGAAAATGATCAACAACATTGGTGATAATTGGTTCATCTAATGACTTGGGCTCAATTAAAATAACTTGTTTTCATTTGGTTTATGAAACAATGTATATCCTAGAAGATAAAAGTAAATTTAACTTAGTTATGGATTGAAGCACAACAATCGACTGCTTTTTGTTAAAATTACATCTTTTATATCCATCATTGAGTCTAGAACTGGAGTAAAATCATTTAAGGTACCTTCAACACTTATAACTTCTAATATCCACTCAATTTATTCGTATATGAGACTCACATTACTCTCCATGGATTAAGTAATAAGTACTAAACTATAATTACAATGGAATTTCCTTCTGAATCTAAGTAAAGAATGGAAGAAAAGGTAATCTACCACTTAATTTCATTAAATCCTAGACTATTTAGGATAAGTGCATCAGATACCTTATGTTTCATAGAAACCAATATTTTCACATTCAGGAGTGAGAGAGTAGTCACACAAGATCCCCCTTTCACCATAAACATAGATAACATGTCTTATTTGGTTACTTCTTAAAGAGACTTTATATCATTTCTCAAGATGGCAATCCTAGGTGAATCTGGATTGTCAGGTTTGATGAATGCTAAAAATTCTCCCATGTTGAACTGAATTTCGCTCTCAAAAAAGGTTGCTTGACAATTTTATCTCCACAACAAAGAAATTCCTATCAATCTGATCACATCCCAAATAGAACAATTTCTTCTTCGGTCATCCATTTGATCCCAACGGAACTTGTGTTTAGAGAAGGGGAGAAATAGAAGAACATGAGACCAAAATGTAAGGCCAAGTCTGCAATTTCATGTTACATGCTTAACCATCTTTTGTTGACAAGACATGCAACATAAATATATTACTGGGGTAGGATGAAGTTAACCCTTTATTATGAACTTCTTATGAATAACTAACCACATAATTACTCTCTATAAAGAAGAGTGCTTTGATATACCTTCACACCTCCTTATATGTATAATTTTTCAAAGTGTATTATTCCGTTCTCATTTCTTAAATGTTAATATGGATAATTCTAGCTTAACAACAAATTTTGAGTTGCAAAATGTGCATTTGCAATTCCTACAGTCATGTTACTAGTTTTCATTCAAGAATACATAGGATGTTTTTCTTCAAATCTTGAATTTTGTAGAATTTTTTGAACTATTTTCTTTCACATATATAATCCTTGTAACAATAAATATAGTTGTGGTGTTAAGCCTCATCTCTGTATAATCATGTGACTCAATAAAAGTTAAAACCTATATTAGTATTTTTCTATTATGCATGTTTGATATGTGAATTTCTTCAATGTTGTAAATTGTTCACATCATTTGGGTAGTTGATTTAGAATAATGTGCCTTCTTTATCTTGTTCTTTATTTTTACAGTTTCTACTACCACTTGATATGTTCAATATAGGTCCTTTGAATATATTTACCAGCCGAGCAAATAGGTAAATGAATCTTTGTCATAGGTATTACCCTTGGAAACCATATTAGTGTGTCCTTTGGTAGCTTTCGAGTTCATATTTTTGTGTGAAAATTAAAATATCTCAGTGGAATTGATATATTTTTAAAGATGTCCAAAAGTAGTGGGAAGTGATAATTAGAATATTCATAATTGGTTTAGGCTTGAGGATCCAAGAACCACTAGTTTTACTATTAAATTTTCATCAAACTAGCAATACCATATTCTATCATGCAATATGTTTTGAGATTACAAACATATTAGAAATCCCCTCTTCTATTTCTTGAGTTTGGAGTTTCTATTTTGAAAATAACTTATAGTGCATATGTGATGTTTAAGGGTTTTTCATTTCAAGAGAATTATATGATAATTTTTAAAAATTAACATTTAGAGATGGCATTGACTAATATTGACTCCTTTACAATATTTAGGTAGATCTATTGACATATTGTTATTACAACCTTTGTAGAAGATAATCAATCTATTGTTACGATTCATTAATCTTGCACTAAACAGTGATGTATTCTTCAAATAATTGACATAGTTTATACATTATGAACTATAATTTCTATCAAATATGTTATGCACAAAAATACATTCATGTTTCTTACATTATAAGATTGGGAGATTGATTGAAGTTATAATGCAAGCCCAAAGGGGAACCTTGCACCTTATACCATAAAATTTTGTTTTGAAAAATATGTATGACCAACATAATGTGGCTATTGAATCGCATATTTATCTTGGTTGGTGATCGAATTGCATGGATGCTCCAAGATTTCCTGGTTATCAAGATATAGAGAGAATCTCAAGCTATATTTTCATAAGCATAAGAAGTAAATATAGTGGTAGTAGTTATTTTGTCAGTGGTTGTACCACTAGTAGTGTAAAAAATTATGATATTTCGGTTGACCAGAGATGCACTTCTGAAGATAAAATGTTGATTGGTTGGAATCTAGTTTCAAATGTGCATTCAAATTCAAGGTTTCGAAGGAAAGTAAGGGAATTACATGTCCATAATCTTGGAAGTGTGATTGTATATGCCCTCAACAACCAAGTCATGGATGATCGCCTACATATTTTTCCACGGTGTAAATGTGGAACTGCTTCTAATGGTAACAATTATAACTTCATCACCAACAAGACAATAGTTTCAAATGAAGGGAAACTAGTCATGGATTTAGGTTGTTGTCCACACTCAACTGAATTGGCTAGATTAGAATCTATGCAAGTGACCTTTTAGCTGTGTGGTTGCATGTATGTTGAAGAACAATAATGGATGTTCCAATCATCCTATGGATGGGAGACAAGGATCCTCTAAAGGAATATTACACAAAGAATTTCAACTTCATCTCCTTTAGATGTCCTCCCATATTCTTTGTAGTGGGATGATGGGAAACTTTGTCTTATATCTCTTGGATGACACACCATTGGTAGAAATCTATGTATTCCTTATACCACCAAAAAAATTCATGTTATTAGGCTTCTAGAAGAATTGGTCATACCTAGGGCTAGTGTAGGTGATATGGACCCATATTTCAATGGTTTATCTATAGTTGGGTAATCAAAATCTCCCTAGAGAGTTTTTCATGTAATACACAACCCTCCACGTCAACATGAATAAATTTTACCTCAAATATGGCCATCTGAAAATCTTGGAAAGTATATAACTAAACTGCATCTAAATTATTCACATTCTAGGTAACTATTTTGAGGTGAACTTGTAATTTCTTTGAACTTTTCAATGTTAAAAGTAGGATTGACCTAATTTATCAATTCAAAGAACCAAAAAAGATATAATCTTTAGGATATAAGGTCATATAATGGCAACATTTACATCATAGTACATCTACAGAATAGTTCTCATCCTATTAGTCTGCCAAAAAAAGAGTCTACCAGGTTTAAAACATAAGGGAAAAAGGCTACAAGGCCTTCTCATGCCCACACATTGTATAAATACATAACTCAATTGTTATTGTCTTTGAATATCGTGCCTAAAAGAAGTTATGTCTTCCTTATATGTGTTAAAGACACAAAAATGTTGCAAAACATTCCTCATTTGCTCCAACAAAAACTATTAAAAGCAAGCCCTCTTTCCTTAGATAACACTACATTATCACCATTGGAATTCAAGTCCTCACCCTTTGTCATTTTAAATCATTTTTTTATACCCCTTAGAACATGTTCTATATTGATTCAAGTAAAATTTGGATGGCTCATACATTTTGAGTATTTTCTTGTAGTGATAAAGCCCTAGAAAAGGCTAATGTTCTTGTTATGTGTGGATCAACAAGCACTTCATTTATTTCACACTCTTTTCCTTTTTTTGTTTGGTAGATGATTATCATTTTATTCTTTATATACTATGTCACTAACATACATCTCATGGAATACAATTTAAAAGTATTTAGTCCTAGAGGAAGGTGAAGAGAGACTTTCCTTTCTTGATCATTCTTGTAGCCTCATATCATCTCTGATTTCATCATGCGAAAACTACACTTCGTTATCATAAGAAGACCTTGAGCATTTTCCACCACTATCCTACAATATCTCTATAGGAATATCCTAAAAACTCTCATTTGAAGTGAGGAAACTATATGTAGAAGAGCGTGTGGCTTGAGATTGTTGATGAATAATCTGAGATTCTCAAAATAGACTAGGGATTTCAGGCATCTTAGAAACGTTCAAGGAAAAAAATGTAGAATTAAACCATTCATTTTTTACTCATAAATTTTTACACAAGTAACATCGAGTCCATTTGACTGCATGTTGTAACTTGTAAAAGTTTCCCTTTCTTTTTCTAGAATTGACTACAAGTACTTTCCCTATGAATCTATACGAATTTGCAAGTATCTTTGAACCTGCTAGAAATAAAGGCTCAAAATAAATGTGACTTATTTAAGTTTAGACTTGTAAACAACATATTCGAGTCATGTACAATTAATGGAAGACAAGAAAAGGGATGTATAACACTTACCACCAACTTTTTTTACAACCTTGTCTGTGCCTCCATTTGTATTCTCATAGCCTCTGTGATATGTAAGCTGTTGAGATACAATAATATAATGTTATCTAGATGTTACTTCTCTAATTCCTTCAATGATATTAACAATAAAACATCATTTGGACAGGACAAAATAGCATAGAGACCTTAAACTAGAAGAACCATACACTCCTAACAGAAATAGGCTATAACATTCTCACAAGTCCTAAAAAAATTAATAGTCTTGTTTCTTTAACAAAATCGACCTTGTTTTTGGTTAAGGTAGGTTCGATCAAAATTTGGGAACATATCACTATTCAAATTATCTTGTAGGTTCCACGAAGGAATTCCCTAAGAATAGAAGTTAGTAAAGTTATGGTCAACTTGCACCAGCCTTCAAGTAGACCATAGCCTAATCAACAAAAAATTTGAAAGCATTAACCCAAGATATAAGCATGTTAAAAAAATAGCGAACTCTAAATAATATGTTTATTCAGATTAAATGGAAAGCCTATCATAAATTAAATGACTTAAATATAAAAAGTAAATTTTCTTTTGTGTAAATAAGTGCAAATGAAATTATGGTAGTGGTGCTTACTCTATCATATTTGTTGGATTGAAACAACCATGTCAATGTGTTTCATGTGTCATTTGGTATATAAATGAGTTTGCATTTAGTTATATGGAATGAAAGTTGTTATATCCTAGGTTTGGAAATTCTTTTGACTCCAATGTTGGTGCACGGGAGCATTCATATTCTCCGAAATAAGAAGTTAGTTCAACATAATGGGTATTTGCTATAAATAACTAGTTTGTCGTAGGTTTGAAGAACAAAGAAAGTAACCATGAATTTGGAAATTGGGTACCGAAGAATTGAAATCAAAATGGACCTAGTAATATTTATTTTTTGATGCTACATTCACTACCAAGTATAACTTGAGCATCACATCATATTTCATTCACATAAGAACCCAAGAGAAGTAGTGGTTCTTCTAAAGGACAAGGGTTATCATCATCTATTTCAGAGGCCTTTGAAAGTAGTAATTTTAATCTTGATCAGAATATTCATTCCTATTTTTAATCATATTTTCATATGCCACTAGTTATTAGTTTCGAAGTCCCATAATATCTTAGAACAACATAATTATTGATGGAACGCCAAGGTGATGGGTTGGTATTTGTACCATTTAGGTCATTGCAAGAAATTTTGGTTGATGGTGATGGATGCAACACAATAATTTCTGAGGTTTGTACCTTACCAAGAGTTTTTAATGAAACTTAGTTTTAGAGACAATGACAAGTATATTAATGGAATTTTCTATGTGATTCTACAATCTCTAAGGTTGGCTATAATTTCACATTTGGATCCTAATGAAAAGATCTATCCATAGAGATACTTTCTAGTAAAAGCAACTTCAGTAGTGGGATTTATAGGGTCAATTGGAATTCTACCAACACAACGAAGGAGGCCCAAAATAGAGTAAAGTTCCCAAATTTGTGTCAAGACAAATATCAATTATGAAATTTGGTTCAATCCTTGTTGAAGATATCTTATATGGCTTTTCCCAATCTTGAATAACAATATCTAACATGAATCAACTCTTAGTAAAAGAAGTTCTTAGCAACCAAAATTTTCATGGAAAATAAGAATATTTCACTCACAACAGGTTGCTTGTACAAACTATCAGGATTCATTATGGTTTGAGTGTAGTGAGTACCCTATGTTGATTGGATCCATTCATCCAATGGTTCCTACTATGTTATACCAAATATTTTGACATTGAAGTCATAACTATGTTCTACAATAAGGCCTCTAAGAGTGTAGTAGGTCCTACACACCACATATAGTTGTAGAAAACAACTATAATGAAAACTTTCCTTGCATCTATTGAGGTGCCACAATTGTTTATTATATGCAAGCTGGAACCCAATGCCACTCTATTAGGGGTAGATTGTTATTTTTCAATGAAAAAATGATTGAATTTTGTACTAACCTACTTTTTTTTATTTATGTTTATGCTTTGATATATGGAATATTTGTATATATTTATAATCAATATTGTGGTGACCTTTAATTAATAACAACTATAACAGAGGGTGGGGTATCTTAACCTTTTGCATCCTTTGAGGGATATTGTTAAACAAGAATGTATACGAATGTGTTGGTATTATTTCCTTCAGCACATAATGATACTGATCCATTTCACATTGCAGCAGATTCACAGTGTATTAGAGTTTGTGTGGAGCTGTAGAGGTGACAATCTAGGATTCCAGGTTATTTTTTGAGCTATTTATATCTTGATTGGTCTTATTCTCTTTTATTTGTATATATTTACCCAAAATACATACTACCCAAAAATACATTAGGCCTTCAATTTTCCTTGGGTAACAATGTTGAACTATTCTGGCTTCCTTTCACATAGCTTGGAGTGAGTTATCAGTTCCTTGATTATTTCAAGCCATGAAGAGATTCCATTTTTTGAGTGAAAAATATGCTTCACGTCATATTGTATTCATTTTTAATTATATTCAATCTCTGTTTATGGGGCCATTTTATGATCATTACATTGGCATTATGTTTCGGTTCATACTTGTTCCAAATCATAAGGAAACTGCCATCGAGTATTGCAATTGGCTTGATTGATCTATTTGTGATAGTTTAAGGCTCTCAATATTTCCTTAACATCATTGTTGTCCATATCAACTTTGCCACTCATTCTTGTACCCTTAAATGCAAAAGAGTGTATGGGGACTTGTTATTAACAAGAGTTTTCTGGTGTGAGATGTAGGGCTTAATGATTTTAAATTAGGAAATAAGGCCCATAACCCTAAACCATTCAAACTAAATCTAGCTACAGGGAAAATCAATAACTCGACATTAGATGGCTAACTACAACAAACTTTGAGCCCTTCCACAAATGAGAGAAATTGCAATCTGCCAAAGCACCTACAAAATTTTTGAAGGAAAAAATATAGAATTTGAGGACATGCCTTTCCATGTTTCATGAATTTAAATGTATGGAAGAAGTTGCAAATATCTAGAAGGGGTAATTTACTTGAGCCACAAATACTTCCCATTTAAATTCGTCCAATTTTGTATGTGATAAAGCTTATCTAATCCTCCACCTTCGATCTTTGAAAATGCCTTTTTTGGTTGCAACAAGAGCTTAAGGGGAAGTAATAGGCCTAATAGAGGGGTTTCCTCTATAGGAAACTCAAATATGTAAGTGATACAAACCAATGAGTACTAAAACACCTTCAAAAACAAAAGACCAGCAAACATAGAACCATAACCCAACCTAGTTTCTTCCATTTCAAACAACCCTTGAGCAAAGATCCTTGATCTATGGCATTCTCAAGATGTTTGGATGGCTTTTTTGTATTGAATACTTCATATTAATTGTTTCTAATATTAATATCCACTTTATTTTGAATTTAGGTGACCAGTCTAAATTCAATCACCCTACCTTTAAACAATGTCTGAGGGGTTGGTGAACAAAGCTTCGCTACCTTTCCATTCCCAAGGTGTTTCGATGACCTGTTTGCATTCAATAATTCATATTAATTATTCTGCATATTAATATCTAGATTATTTTGAGTCTAGGAGATCAGTATTAATTCCATCAACTCACCTTTTAATAGTGTTCGAGGGCTAAAGTTCATAAGCTAACATAACCCAATGATCTGCCTCCCAATTCATTTTTCACTTGAAAGAATGAGATTCATTTCAAAAAAGAGAATTTTATTTCATTATAGAAATGAGAGTCTTTCATATATACCTTTCTTGATTAGATTGGTCAATTTTTGCTTTTATGACCAAATTATTCAGAATATTTCAAAAACCCCATGCATAATAGGCATTCTTTATTAGACTCTTTTGTGTATTTGGCCAGAATCTGGTTATAAAATTGTTGGTCAAATCTTGATTTTCATTATTTAAACTAGTTTTTTTACTATGTATATGGATTTAGGACCTTGAAAAAAATATCGGGAACTTCGATTATGGAGATAGCTAAAAGTTGTGATTCAAATAGTTCCCTACTAGATTCTAGGAAAATCATACCACAAAATTGCCAGAAAATCCTCCTAAATGTCTACTAAATAGACTACAGTTGGATAATAGGCTATCTTATTTCCTCTAGGCTTATGAAGACTCCCCATACATGTTGTACTTGGTCTATTAAAATTTCAAACATGTCCATAACTTTTTTTTATTTTTTCTCTTTTCATTTATGTTTGTTTGGTAACAATTCTGCAATTCTTTAACATACATTATATTTTGTAACAATTGACTCAATTGTCTCTTACAAAATAAATGTGATGTAATAATAAATTGTTGCCTTGTGTTATCCTCATTAGCTTTCTATATCCATTTCCTCTTGTATGTTTCATGTACCAGGTTGTTTATGTGGTAATTTGAATAGGTGAAATATGTTTTATAAAAGAAATTATTTTAGATATAAAAAAAAGGTGTCAATGAAAGAACTAATGTCCAAGAATGGAATACTTGGTCCATCTAATGTCACGGTCCCCGGTTATTCAATCACGTACCCTTTACTTAGTTTTTGTAGTATAATAAATATTTGAATTTTGTTGTTTCTGTATTTATTTATGTTTGTGGTTTAGGAATTATTTGATCCTATGACAAGAATTATATGCATGGTTATCTATTTTTCATTTTGTAATACAATTTTATTCCTTAGAGGAAAATATTACCTGAGATTTTCGGGCCTTTTTTAAGAAGGAACTTATTTTTATGGACGGTAAAACTAGAAATAAGTCCCATCTTCCTTCACACACTTAAGTGAAGAATATAAGTTTTTGGCACTTGGTAGGGCCATTCAACAATTTAACTGAAGGCTACAACAATAATATTCAATAGAGCAAATAGTCATGTGAGAGAAAACCCACTCAAGGGAGGAACATACCCTCCATGATTAGGAAGGCACGATATATTCGATGCATGATTTCATTAAAGTTGTATAATATAGGGGTGTTGATCATTTTAACATATCACTGCTTCATAGTGTGCATTTTTTTTTATGAAGGGCACATTATTAGAATCAGACGTTGTTGCAAATGTAAATGTTGGTGTTGCAACCTATAAAAAAATGTTATTTAGTCTATGTTCATGTATTTCCATATTTGCTATGTTAAATTTGCATGTTAAGGCTTGTTAAAAGGTAAATAATGGAAAATGAAAGGAAAAATGTTTCTCTAGTGATTTGCTTATAGTGACTTTATTTATGCTGCAAAGGGAGAAATAACAACTAAATTAAGGAGCTTTATATACAATCCTTTCACAAAATCTATCCTAGATCCCTTTAAACTTTTATATTGTGAGATTATCTCCAATTACATTTAAAACACATCTGAATAATTCTTTAATTTACTTACTGGAGTCTTTGGCAATTGAGGACTACTTTTTGTATCTGTAATAGAAGGTTTGGCAAATTTGTAGCAATTAATATCTCAAGATTTTGCATATCTTAGTTGTCCTTTTACAATATCTCTATTTTTTTTTCATAGGTAGTATACATAGTGTTGTGTCCACTAAAAATATTATAATAATGTACTTGCAAACTTACCATTTCGGATTACAAGATATCTTGATTTTAGACTAATCAACATTTTACATTTTTGTCAACACAAATGGTCAACATAGAGATATGCAATTAGATTTGGATAACATGACTTACGAGCATAGTGCATTTCATATTAGTAGGATTATATTTCCTACAATAAGATGGTTTAGTTGACATGTTTTGTTATTTCCTTTTATTTCCTAAAATACTAAGCTAGCAAAATCATTTTGTCATTGATGACAACAATTCTTGGATTCGGAGGAATGAATAGGTGATGTGAGTACAATTTTAAGTGAAGAGACAATTCTAAAGTGTTTAAAGGGAAGTTCATATTACACTGGGATAGAATCTAGAGTAGAAAAAGAATAAAAAAAGTAGCCAAAATATGAGCTTTGTTGTATATGTCGGGTATATACTATTTTCTCAGTCTTTGCTATAATGCTTCACAATGAGCAACATTACTTGAAAGGACTTAGAAGCTGGTTTTAATTAAAATTAACATGTTCTATGAAGAATTTAGATATTTTTGTTTGGAGTTCGTTCTACTATAAATAATTACCTTGATTTTGCAGGAGGAATATAAGGACAATGATGAACCGGGCATTCTAGATTGTGGCCATATTCACGAGTCATAATAAATCAAAACATGGATACTACTAAAAAATTTGTGCCCTATTTGAAAGAAAACAACTTTGAATGTATAAATCCTTAAAGGTTGTGAATATAGAGATTGAAATAGATAATTCCTTGGAAGGATATTAACTTCAAATAAGTTATAATATTTTTCTAAATGATGTTTCCCAAATATTTATTTAGTAACTCATTGTCATATATTGAAAAATATATTGACGATGACCCCATCATCTCACCAAATTATTTAACAAATGATGTACATAATGCTTATTTTGGTCCATGTTCTATTTTGTTAGTGTTCTTGAACTTGCACTTATTTAGCTTAATCTTCATTGTCCTTTCCTTTTGGAACACAAGGGAGGCTTTCGAACATATTTCTTCTTTCATTTTGTTTGAAGGAAATTTCCTTCAATCTCAAGGAAACCTTATTCCTTGAAGTCCCTTAGGATTGTATGAAATATTATGATTTTTCAATGGGCTTTTTCTTATTCCCCTATTCCAAATATTGTCACATAATATTATTTGGACGCTAGTTTTATCAATTTAGGATATTTTTGATCTCTATAAGTTATCTATAGCTTGAGCTTTTTAGGATGCAACTTAGTTGGCATGATTGTGCCTAAGATTTTTCTGAAGGTTGAACACTGATTTCCTAAGGTGTTATTTTCTATGGTGATGTTTTATTTTCTTTGTTTGTACATCTCATTTGGCCACATAGTGACCATTATCGCTTAATTGAAGAAAACTTGTTCAAGTCTCTTACATTTCTAATGAATAATGGTGTTGACATTGTTGATGTTGATGTATATGTCATATAAATTATCTATACTATACTTCAATTAATATTCGAGTGTTCATAATCATTCATGCATTTTACTCTGCATTGTATCTTCTTTCATTTTTAAAACATGAACTCAATATTAATGGTAAGAAGCAAGAATTGAAGAAAAAAAGAACAACAACACTCAAGTGACAAATGCACAAATTGAGAGAGAGGAGATATGGTCTATTGATACCCTTATATCCAATATCCCCGAAGAGATACACACATAGAATGATGGTTAAGTATTTAGAGTTGGTGAATTTACATATAATGCATTGCAAACAAAGTGATAATTTCTTGAAGTGATGAACCAATATCTCATGTGTAAATTATAGCCAACCAATATTAAGTTGGAAACTCATATTGTGATTCTTAAAATTTCATATAATATAATTTGTGGTTATAATTATTTAGAGTTGTAATTGATATTATTTAGTATTGTAATTAACATATGTAAATTTATGTTTTCATATTAAATGAATATGCACATTGTATGGATTTTTTTAATTTAGTTGCAGAATCATACTAATTAATTTATGTTGATTAATAATGAACAAATAAAATCATTCTAAACCTACTAAAGTAATATTTTATGTTGATTAATGATGAACACAAATAAAATGAATAGATCACAACTAAATTAGTCATTTATAATGATTACTGATGAAAGTAAATGAAATTAATATAAAGTTCTAAATCAATCATTTATGTAATGAATTTCAAACTATTAAAAACCAATAAATGAAGAAGTCAAATGATAAATTTTTGATTACAAATGATGAATAAATTTTGCATATATATGATTATTAGTATGTAGTTTACAATATCTTATAACGTGATCAAAATTTAGTGATATTTCTTTGGCCATTAATTGGTTTCAAATAATGACACAAATTTGAATATATGTGGCTATTATTAGTTAATTTATAGTACCTTATAACACGACCAACATTTTGGTGATATTTCTTTTGTCATTAATTGGTTTTCTCGAGTGATTATGTAGTAGTATATTTTGTTGTGTAATTGGTAATCATTGTGGCAATTAACGACTAAATCAATGACTAAATTAATGACCAAATTTATGAATAAATATACTACCAGAAAATAAAATTGAGACAACCAATTAATGATTAAGATAAATATAACTAAAATTTGGTTTCTTTATAAGATACTGTAAATAAGCATTATTGGTCATCAACTAAAAAATGATCATTTATATGCAAATTTTAGTCATTTTTAGTAAAAAAATAGCCATTTTGTAATAGTGAAAGCTTTGGTATCAATTTCTCTCTCTGTTGACAACATACAAGTTGCACAATATGATTGGATTGCGGGGATGGTGCAGATACATAGGTGGATGATGAAATCAATAATGACATGGCCCAATGAGAGGTGGACGTGTGGTAGGTGTTTTTGGCTTTTATGGTTGGCTAAGTGGGTCATTTTTAGGTGACATGTAGACCACTCTCGAAGCAACATGTGACATGTGTGATGTTAGCATGATGTCATATCGGTCCCTCAATCCTAGAATGCTTGAGTGAGGTGCAGAGGATGACATGGGGGATGACTGGGCATTAGGAAGATGTGGATGGTGTTAGTGACAACAAGGCCCAGACATGTAGTTATTGGGCAAAGGTGAAACTCGGGGACCCATGTAGGAAAACTCATCCCATTAATAAGAACATGGGGGTTTCAAAATCTTGCAAAAAAAAAGAATCAGGATAAAAGGCATCGAGAGCTAGATACAAGCACTTGTAGAGGGGTTTCATGCAGTCTCATGACAATAGGATAAGCACCTAACGTATAAAGTAGTACTCATAGTGCTTAATCTTATGACTAGGTCAATAGTTCGATCCAAGCAAATATATATATATATATAATGCAGCAGTGTTAAAGTCCTTCGAGGCTAGATCCAAGTAAGAGAAGTCTAAGGAGAAGCGTTAAGTGGTAAACAAATCTACAATCTTGATTTTTCATTTGGTGAAGGTTTTCGTATAGTGGAGCACTAAAAACAAATCCAATTGGATCGTAAAAGAAATCATAAAATACGGGCAAATGTAGAGTTAATATATTTGGAAGCGCTTTGAATAAGAGCTATAACGATGAATGAATGCTTCGGTAACTTCGGGTTTTGTTGAGGTAT
This sequence comes from Pinus taeda, assembly GCA_000404065.3. Lineage (NCBI taxonomy): Eukaryota > Viridiplantae > Streptophyta > Pinopsida > Pinales > Pinaceae > Pinus > Pinus taeda. The sequence continues at coordinate 139,300 of APFE031475932.1, read as the reverse complement.
AAGAGGTGTCTTTTTGACTCCTAATTATCTTAACATTAGTTATAAATCCACGCAAGATTTTTTATTTGAAGAGTGTACACATTTTGTGGTGGCTATTTACTCAAGAGTAATGTTTCTAAATTGTAGTACAATGCTTTCAAATACAAGAGTAAATGGATGCTTTAAATAAAACTCACTTGCAACTAAAGGAAGCTAAATCATTTATTCGACAAAGTAACAACAATTATTAGTTAGGGATACAGTAGCAATAACTCATTCCTTGTTTAACTGATGTAAACTAAATCAAGCATAAATAAGATCCTCAATTTGGGAGCTTTGATAGTAATAGCCAATGTTCTTTATAGTTGTTGATCTCACACACACCACACTAAATAACCAGTTGGAAATGGAAATGAATTAAATCAATAATGCTACTGCACTGATCGAAATGAGATAATTATGCTAATTGTAAGAATGTTAAAAGGCAAACCTAAGTGATTGCAGAAAGTAAATGAGCAGCAACGCTATATAATAGAAATGAACAACAAAACTTATGTAACTGCAATGAACAGCAAAGCTAAGTTACTAAAATGAACAACGAAGCTCTGTAAGTAAAATGAACAACACAAAAATGTACTTGCAAAAAGTAGTGATCTTGTTATGAGGGAAATGAATAACAATGCAATTCAATTACAACATATAAAACAGATGAATTCATTAAGTCTAGAAATAAGAAACAGTAAAGCGATGTGACTACAAGAGATAGAAATGAAACCAAATGATCACACAGTAGAAATCGTAAATGGATGATACAAGAATAGAAAATGAATCGACCAGGGTCGGGCCCTTAGTCGCTAGTGAACACCACCGGATTACTTCACTACAAAAGAAGGAACAACAATTGTATTATATATTAATCATATGCAAAATAGTTATAGCAAGTTCGTACTCTGATTCAACAACGAGAGTTAATGATCAAAGTAAAAATACAAAAGTAATTTCTGAATAATCTCCCCTATTCTTTACAATTGATGTCCCTTTTATAATGGCCAGGCAGATAAAATAGTAACAAAAAATAGAATAGTAATAGTGATCCCTCAGGATCAAGAGATCTTGAGAGATCCACTTAATCTTCCATCTTCAGTTAGCTCTCTATCTTTTGCACTGAAGTTGTGATCATCTCTGTCCTTATTCATAACTGCATGTTCCATCCTTGGCTTGCTACTTGTATGTTGCTTCCTGGTGAGGGGACAATAGTTACTCCACTTTTTCTTTTTCCTTCTCTTGGATAGGGAACAATAGTTTTCCCATTTCATCTTTTTCCTACATGAGAAAAGACAATAATTAGCTAAATTGTAATAATAAATAGTTCCCTGGTTTTTACTATAATCCTTTGATATATGAATATCTTTAGAACATAAAGGGGATATAATTAAAGGAAAGGATGATGAAATAAATGGAAAATTCATACCTTTTTCATAGCTCAACAGGTTTTCCATTTATACTAAATATAATAGGAGGCTCCAAAATTGCTATTGTAAGCATGAATGAGGCAAATGGATGTTGTCCAACCAACTTAGAAAATATAGATTAACGACTTAAAACATATCCTCTTCAAGGTGGGGAGCTCCTTTACATTACATTAATGAAGAATTCTTGGATGATACAAATGACAAGACATCCTTTGTATATATAAGAGCCTAAGGAGTCACAATATAATTATAACATAAATAACAATAATAATGTAAGGGCACACAATAACAATAATGGGCTTATATGGGGAATGATAGTAATGATATGGGGGCTACATGGGCGCAACAATAACAATAAGGGGGATAAACTAGTATTACAGGGACCTAACATGCCCTTATCCTTAAAAAGAGTGTTATATTCTATGTTTGAGTTGTTCTAGATGGTTTTGTATAAAATTCGCATCCTCCCATTTTGAATATTCAACGAGTAAGTTCTTCCACTTAATGAGATACTATAAAATTGATCAATTTTGTAGCTTTCATATTCTTATTTTCATGACTTCTTTAGGTTGAAATATGACTTTTCCTTCCTCATCCAGTTCTAGAAACACTTTTTGGACTAGAAGCTTGTCACTGATAACCTTCTTTAAGTAGGAACCATGGAAAACTAGGTGTACTCCAGAAGATGCAAGCAACTACAATTTGTATGCCATAGTACCAATGGTTTTCAACAACTTGGAAGGGCCATAGTAAATGGGTGATAATTTAGTATCCTTCTTAGCTTGATTGAGAGACATTTGTTTATATTGTTGTAGATGTACAAATACCCAGTCGCCTACATTAAAACTTCTTTCAATGCAATGATGATTTTCTTGTTGTTTCATTCGATTATGCACCATAATGAGGTTATCCTTTAAGAGTTGGAGAAGTTGTTGTTGATGCTCAATGTGATCTTCAACTACTTGAACGTTCGAATTTTCTCTTAAAGATGATGTGATCGATGATGGATGATATCCATAAAGTGCCATAAATGTAGTCATTTTCGCTACAATATGCAAGGAAGTGTTATACAACCATTTAATTAAAGGTAACCACTTGACCCATTGTGTTTGCTTATCAAAGATAGAGCAGCGGAGATATTCTTCCAAACATTTGTTCACTATCTCAGTTTTCCCATGAGACTAAGGATGATAAGATGAGCCATGAACTATGAACTAATTGAGTACCAAGACAAGAAAACAATTTTGTCCAAAAATTTTTAGTGAAAAAGGGATTTTTGTCTTTTACTATAATCTTCGGGTTTCCATGAAGCTTTTGAATTGTTTCCATAAATGCAGTAGCAACTGTACTGGATTTAAAAGGATGAATGATGCACAAAATTGTGCATACTTGGTAAGTTTATCAACTACCACCATGATGACACTCTTTCCTTTAGACTTGGGTAAACATGTGGTAAAATTTATTGATACATCCTCCCAATGCTTACTTGGAATGGATAAAGGTTGTAAAAAACCCAAGGTCTTAATTGACTCAACTTTATTTTGTTGGCAGCCCAAACCTTTTTCCACAAACTTTGAATATTGTATTTATGGCCATCCCAAAAAAAAAAATCCTTCTTTACCCTATGGTAAGCTATTAAAAACATCAAGTTCCCTCTTAAGGGAGAGGTGTGCAATTCCAAAAGAATCTTTTGTTTAAGTTGGGAATTATTACAAATATATAAGCGATATTGGTACCATAATGAATCACTTTTCCAGCTGAATGTATCAGATGTATTGGGATCCTATTGCGAATTTTGAATAAGTGACCACACCTCTTCATTATTATTCCATTCATCCCTTGCTTCAGTCATCCACTTAGGTTGGATAATATAAATGTCACAAAGAACTGCTTCCACATCCTCATTCTTGTTTGAGAATGCATCTAGAACAATATCTTTCTTCCATTTTTTGTATATGATTTCAAAGTCATAACCCAACACCCTTGTGACCCATTTTTGCTACTCTTTTGAAGAGAATATTTGTTCCAAAAAGTATTTAAGACTATCATGAGCTATTTTTACCTTGAAGTGTCTTCCAGTTAGGTAAGGTCGCCATTGGTTTAGTACATGTAGTATTTCTACCATTTCCTTCTCATAAATATGTTTGTGTAAATACTTTCCTTTGATTCGATGACTTTCAAAATATTTGGGTCTTCCTTGTTGCATTAAAACAACAACAATTGCATTTCCTAAGGAATCATATTCCACAATAAAAGTTTTTGTGAAGTATGGCATAGTTAAGGCTGGTGCTTAGCACATTGCTTCTCTAAGGTGTTGAAAGGCCTTCATTTCTTCGGGAGTCCAAAAAAAATCATATTTCTTCAATAATGATACTAGAAGTGTTGTTATTCTCCCATAATTCTTAACCAACTTAGTATAATACCTTCTGAACTAGAGAAATCCTTGAAGATGATTTATGGTTGTGGGGATTTTCCATTCCTTAATGGCTTTAATTTTGTTCAAGTCTACCTTAACACCCTCATGAGATATAATATGACCCAAATATTCCACCTCATGTACTCCAAAGAAACATTTGGATGATTTTGCATATAATATTTCTCCTCCAATAGTTTGAGCACCCTGTCAACATGTTGAACATGATCCTTCCAAGACGTGTTGTAAATTACTATATCATCAAAAAACAGTAAAAAAACATTACTAAGGAGGGGCTTGAAAATAGAATTCATTAAACCTTGAAATGTGGAAGTTGCATTATTAAGGCCAAAATGCATGAAAAAAAAATCATAATGACCCTCATGAGTTCTGTATGTTCTTTTCAAAATCTCTTTAGTCTTCGTTCTAATTTTATGATATCCTGAATGAAGATCCAACTTGGTGAAGTAAATTTCTCCATGTAATTCATCCAACAATTCATCAATGATGGGAAGTTTATATTTAATAGTGAGATTGTTTAACTCCCTATAATACAAATAGATATTCCATTATTCAACCTTCGTGTGCACCAATACTACTGAACCAGAGAAAAAACTTTGACTAGGTTGAATAGTACTAGCCTCTAGTATTTCTGCAACCATATGTCCAATTTCACTCTTTTGGGAATAAGGATATCTATAAGACCTGATGTTTGGAGGAACACTTCCTAGGATTAAATGAATAATATGATCATGATCAAAAATATGTGGGAGGCCTTTGGGAGTCTTAAACACCTTGGAATGATTGTCCAATACTTTTTGGAGATAAGGAGAAATATATGATTTCAATGCTTGAACCTCTAGTGAGCATAATTGTGAAATTACGCCTCATTGTTGTTTCGTCAAAATATTTTTCATGCCATTAGAGATTATTATCTTTCATTCTTTCCTTGTGATACTGGTTAATTAAAATTCCTTTCCTTCACAAAAAGAATTAAATAAAAGTTCTTGAAAATTGAAAGCTATCATCCCTAAAGATTGTAACCATTGGACTCCTACTACAACATGAACACCACCCATTGGAATGGAAAGAATTAAAATATTCAATACATATTCCCCCATGGTTAGCTTGATATTATGGCACTTTCCAGAGAAATTTATATTTCCTCCATTTGTAACCATGACTTGAAACTGTAGTGTTGGATATAGGAATCAATTCACTTCCTTGTATATCTTACAATGAATAAAATTATGGGTAACACCCGAATCAATCACCACTATTACCTCTTTCTTCTTGATATATCCTTCGATATCAAGAGTTTGAGGAGTGGTAATTCCTACCAATGGATTACAAGATATGGTCAGATTCATTTCTTCTTTCTCTAGGGTTGGTTAATGGTGTATATCCTCCTCTTTTGATGTTTCTTATTCCTTTTCATCCTCCTCTTCACATTTTATGCAGAATAATTTCCTCTCATCACAGTTCTAACCTTTAGCACATAGCTCCAAGAAGTATCCCAGGTCCCCAGGAGCTCCTAGAGCTCAATGTTCAATAAAAACCCTCATAGTAGGGTCCTTCCATGACTCCCACCCTCTCTCTAAAGCAAGAGAAACTTGAGCTTACTAAGAGGCTTTGAGAGCATGTCAGTAACCTGCACATCCATCTTGAAATGATGGAGATTATGTCAATATGTCAAGTGTTAACCATGTTCCAAATAAAGTGGTACCTTATGTCAATATGCCTAAAAGGGTCGTGGAACATGGGATTCTCTGAAAGGTGAATCCCATTCTGCAATATACAATGATGGTTTCCATCATGTGCTCAAATGGCTCACTAAATACCTTCCTCAAATGAATGGATTTATAATAATAAGCCATCCATGTTCTTTTATACATTTACCCTCAATAGTGCTCCAAGAGTAATAGAATCAACAAATATAGTACTAGATGTGCTCTTTCCACCCATCATAATTCCAATTGAACTAGAATCAGAATATCTAACGAATCTTAGATTCTGGCACTGTATCTCTGACCATAGATAATAGAATCACAGAGATATCTCAACAAGTAGTTATCCAATATATGAGGCTCATTCATAGATCAAGTTAGAGTCTTTATAGTGAGGCATATCATAAGTGTTTATCAAGAACACCAAGTATCCCACAAGATATACCAAACCAAGAATCACAACGAATCTATTTTGCATAATAGAATATAAAAAGTCATAAATATAATAGTGCATAAAATATACACAATTTTTTTCACAAATTATGTACAATAACCCAACTTTGTTATGCTAATATAACTCAATAATACAACAGTCTAGGGCTCTCATACTAGGGATAATGAGCCTCATACATCCACTGATACAAGATACAAAATTCAGGCTTGTTGTCAATCCATAGGCAGCCTGTCTAACCTCAACAAGATAGTTTGACCATCTGGCTGATGTAGCATGCAATCACATCTCGTCTCGGTTGTACCCTAAGTTAGAACTTATAATGAACCTCAAGGCTGAGAAGAGGCAATTCTAAGGTAACCACAGACCAAGCTTTCCATCTGGCATCTAGCCCTGCCAGACCAGAGAGGGCTCTCTCTTTGCCAACAAAACATGGCTGAAATAATTGAATCTTAGGCTATCTATGATGAACAATTTGGTTGAAATTTGTGGGTCGAAAACAATAAGAGAAGGGACCATTGGGCTATAGAATCGAGGCTAGTTGCTGCCGGAAAACTTGGGGAAAAGTAAGTGCAATGTTTAGCCATATTACATATATAATGAGAGAAGAAAAGAGGAAAAATACCACTGCCCTCTAGGCATCAATCAGGGGATGGATCTACAATGGCAAATTTAGGAGAAAGAGAAGTACAGGATACTCAACAAAGAATCTGACAGAGGATGGATTTTGAAAAGATAACCTACTACATTAAACAACATAATCAATGTGAAATGAGCATCATGCATGGATGGATTCATAACACTTCGCTTAGAGAATGTTGTAACGAAATTAGCAGAAAAAGTAAAGCATGGAAATGAATTTACAAGAAAAACATGCTATAGATTAAACATTGTGATGGATCCCAAATCTAAAGGGCAAAAAATGCTGCATTAAAAATAATATTTAGAAAAATATTTACACGGTCCAAAGCATATTTCCTCTGTTGAAAAATTCGAACGTTTTACACTCTTAAATTCATAAAATATATACAATGAGCTCAACCCTGTACTAAGGGAGTTGAGCTCAACCATCTCCGTAATGGTAGAAACAATTACATTAAATTTGGACCGAATTTCTGAAACTAGGGATCAAAGAAGAACTCGTATCTCTTGAACCATAACACGTGTTACAAAACTAAAAGAGGTTTTTGTAGATAAGGTCATGTTTGAGAACAAAATATCTCAAATTTTGGAAATTAGTTTCAAGTTTCTCGGAATCTGTGCCACAAAATAATCTCTAAACTAGGAAATCATTAAATATTTAAATATGTAAAAATAGGTTGTAAAGATCTACTTAAATATTCCAATTCATGACACATGTGAATAAACGGAAAGAGTCATTTATTTATTTATTTTTATTTATTTTTATTTTTATTTTATTTTTATTTTTATTTTATTTTATTTTTATTTTTTATTTTTATTTTTTTTTTTATTTTTTTATTTTATTTTATTTTATTTATTTATTTATTTATTTTTATTTTTTTTTCTGCAACTCGTGGCTAACAAAAAACTCCTTCGGTTTCTTAGAATTACTTTCCATATGTTGTAAAATGGCATTGCACTACAATGACTAAAATAGTAAAACAAATGCAAAATTTGTTTTGTTTTAATGTAGGCTTCAAATATCACTCCATATCTCTCACATAGTAACACCTATGCATAAACTGAAGGAAGTTTTTGTTATTTGGTGTGTGATTGACAAAAGCCTCTTTCACTTTGTAAAATTCATTTCCATTAGTTCTGAAACTGATTTTGTAGTAAACTTGTCCCTATGTGCAAGAAATGACCTCAAAACATGCATAACCAAGAATCAATCATTCATTTCGATCATATCTTCTGAGCTAGGAACTGTTTTGAGGAGTGAAATATGGCATTGGAAAGATATTTCTAGGTTGGTTCTAATGAACATATTTAGGATATGATTTTCATTTAAACTCATGTGTAAAACATCTCTGAAAACTAGACATAGTAAGAGCCCATTTTGATCCCTGGTGACAAGCTGTGAAGATTGGAACTAACATTCACCTTATTGGGGATGGCAGCTCCTTGGATGTGTCAAGAACACCATAGACCAAGTACCTAGATGATTGGGCCAATACGATCAAAAACTTACAACCAAACCGAACACTAAAAATCACACACTGCAAACTGTAAACTAGATGCTGAAGGATGTCTGTCTAGCAAGCTTATTACACACTTATCCTACACTAATCTACTGCCAAATCACTTAATCAAGTGATACTAAAGTTCCAAATCAAACAATCAAGAAGTTGTTGTAATGATGCAGTTGTTTGATGGTGTTTGAACTAGAACGTAATTGGAAATTCCACCAACAATATATACACATAGTACCTCTAGCTCTATTTAAGGAAATATGGTTTTTCATTTAACTTATGAAAATATTCCATATATACTACTATAGGATCATAAAAACCAGATTATATCTTCTACCCCAACTCATTAACATATGCTCTCAGCTGGAGATTGTCACATGATTGATGTAAGTCAAAACACCCTTCATTCCAACCATCTAAGGGCGGCCTTACATTTCTTCTTTGGGAGGAGGGAGAGATTCCAAGAATTATTTAGGAGGTTGGAAGTCAAATGATTCAATATGAACATCTAATAGTTAAATTTCATTTTCTAATATTTTAGCAACTAAACCAAGAAAGCAATTTTTACCTTCAGGTGTGAGCCTTGTATATTTCAAATAATGAAATACTAATGTTGGGAAACTCTAATTAATCAGAAATTGTGCTAACTCATTCCTTAAAGATACTAATATTTCTGTAGATAAAGGATTTTCCACATACCCTGTAATTGGTGATTACCATCAACGCTCTGAAATCTAGATTCTTTGGCAGTGAAGTCGCTCTGAACTTTGAAGCATGAGATATTGAACAATGGAGTCACCAGGCGAATGATTTCAGCCTTCATATGTGTCTGACTGCTGTCCACCATTAGCAATTAGATATGCAACTTGAACGATCCTTCCTGGAGAAGATATGTCACCTCGTCCCTAGGAGCAGTGCCAATATGTTAGCACTCAGAATGAACCTCAAGGCTGAGAAGAGGGAATTATGAGGTAGCCACAGACCAAGCTCTCGATCTGGCATCTAGTCCTGCTAGACCAGAGAGGGCTCTTTCTTAGCCAAAAAAATGAGGCTGCAATAAGTGAATCTTAGGCTAACTATGAAGAACGATTTGGTTGAAATTTGCGAATTAAAAACAACAAGAGAAGGGACCGTTGGGCAATGGAATCGAGACTAGTTTCTGCCAACAAACTTGGGGCAAGGTAAGTGCAATGTTCAACTAGATTAAAGATATAATGAGACAAGAAAAGAGGAAAAAGATCACTACCCTGCAAGCATCAATCAGGGGATGGATCTACAGTGGCAACTTTAGGAGAAAGAGAAGCACAATATTACTCAACATAGCATCTAATAAAGGATGGATTCTGAAAAGATAACCACTACATTAAACAACTTAATCATTTTGAAAGGAGCTTCGTGCATGGATGGATTCATAAAAATTACCTTAGAGAATGTTGTAATGAAATTAGAATAAAAAACAAAGCATGGAAATGAATTTACAAGAAAAACATGCTACACATTAAACACCATGATGGATCCCAAATCTAAAGGGCAGAAACTGCTCCATTAAAAATAATATTTAGAAAAAGCTTTATACAGTCCAAAGCGAAATTCCCCTGTTGAAAAATTCGAACCTTTTACAATCTAAAATTCACAAAGTATATACAATTAGCTTATCCCTGTACTAAGGGATTTGAGCTCAACCATCTCCCTAAAGATGGAAGCAGTTACATTAAATTTGGACCGAATTTCTAAAAATAGGGGTTGAAGATAAACTCGTATCTCTTGAACCATAACACCTGTTAAAAAAATGAAAGAGGTTTTTGTAGATAATGTTATGTTTGAGATAATCCTCTCTCAAGTTTTGGAAATTTGTTTCCAGTTTCTCGGAATCTGTGCCACCAAAATAATCTCTAAAACGGGAAATCATTAAATATTTAAATCTGTAAAAATAGGCTGTAAAGATCTAGTCAAATTTTCCAAGTCATGACACCTGTGAATAAACTAAAAGAGGTTTTTGTTACATGGATCGTGGTTGACAAAATCCTCCTTGTGTTTCTCAAAATTACTTTCCATCTGTTGTCAAATAGTGCCGCACTACAATGACTAAAACAGTAGAACAAATGCAAAATTTGTTTTGTTTTAATATAGGCTTTAAATATCACTGTATATCGCCCACATAGTAACACATGTGCATAAACTGAAGGAGGTTTTACTATTTGGTATGTGGTTGAAAAAAAACTCTTTCACTTTTTCAAAATTCAAGTCCATTAGTTTAGAAAATGATTTTGTGGTAAACTTGTCCCTATGTGCAGCAAATGACCTTAGAACATGCATAACCAACAATCAATCATTAATTTCGATCATATCGTTTAATCCAAGAACCAATTTTGGGCATGCAATATATCGTTGGAGATATATTTCTGAGCTTCTTCTGAAGAGCATAATTAGGAAATTACTTCCACTAAAACTCATGTGCAAAACATCTCTGAAAACCAGACATAGTAAGAGCCCATTTTGATCCCTGGTGACAGGCTGCAAAGACTGGAACTAACACGTTGTACCTACCCGGTCCTTCATCTTCTAGTCTGCAACACCTACCCCTATCAATGCTCCAATCCCATCTAGCCACTGAAGCTTGACTCTCCAATATCCTCATTAGTTGTACCTTAGTCCATCAAGGGCACTAAGACATCGAGACTCATGTCGAGTCATTCACAAATCCATTTGTGAACAACTCACAATTGCCCACTACTACTCCTCAGCTACTTAGGGACCTCATCCCACTATAGCCTTCCTGTGCTGCTCTAGTGAAGATTAACATAGGGCACAAAGAGTTTCTAGCTATCATTGTAAGAAGTCCATCTCTCATAATGAACACGGACTAGGAGGACTGCCCATCTTTTGTTGTAGATGTTGTTCTCCACATAACAAGTGTAGGGATCCTCAAACTGACCCTGTCTAATCAGACCTTTGAGCTCTTCTTCTGCCACTCAAGTAACCACTTTAGTCCTTTAAGATGGTGCACATCAGGGTCTAACTTTGGAACTATCTTACTGCCCTCTAATAGACCATGAGTGAGAAATGCTTGATGTAGAATTTTCACTCTAGTTATGGCATCCAACCACTAGGATCACCCTTCCTCTTGGCTACCAATGTACTTCAAAAACTAGTCCTCTACTAGGACACCATCCACTACCATCCACTCATCATCAAGAGACCATTTTCAACCATATTGTTGTTTCCCTATTGCCTTCAGATCTATGAAATATGAACTATGATTAGGGAACAACAAAAACTGTAAAACACTCTTCGAGACTTGTATGACCTTCTCAAACAAATCAACTCAATTTTCTATCCACTCTAGGCTTCTTATGCATTGTTTTGGGCCTTGTAGAAGCCACATAAGACACCCTATAGTTGATTTTCCACAAAAAGAATACAAACCGCCCACAAAAAAAGCTAGACACCAATGTTTGATTGTGATGTTCCGAGGAGTATTTGTGGTTGGGATAGAGAGCTTGTACTAGGACTCTCGACCCTCCAAAATGTGCCTCCAGTCTATTGTTGTAGCAGAACCTTCCTGCATCCCAAAAACTTAAAAGCTACGCCACAAATGTGCACAATGTTCACCCAATTTCATACCTCTGATCTATGGCCTAATTTAGCAAGATAATATGTTCCACAAAATTGTCTAAGACACTTCCTTTTCTGATCTATAATTTTGCCTCAGACCTGTAGCCATCTACCAAAAAAGTCACACCTAATCATAGAAGAAACCCTCTCAAACTCGTGCTCTTGGCCTTATTTTCTTCCTCCATCAGATCAGATACCTGTTGAGAGTTATCTTGATGGAAGATGAACTTAGGATATGTTCAAATAAGGTATAACACACATCCTCTACAAATGAAGGTTGGCTTGTCATTTGTGCCACAAGTCCACACCGTAACTTCAAAAATTGATATATCCATATAAATAATGTGGAATTCGATCATTTTCGTTGTGTTGGATTCGTCTTAATGTCCTCTATCATGTCCGTCCATCACATGTCCAATTCTCTCCATAGTTTTGGCCCCAACATCGATGGGTAGAAAACCCCAAGCTTGGGTTTCAAGCCCACAAACATATTTGTGTGCCCATCCTTCGAAAACCCACTAGCATAGGGTTTGGAGCACCTCCCAATTTACAAATCTCAACACTCCCTCTTTGTGAGGGAGTTACTTCCAATTATAGGAAGTCTTCATCGACTTCTTCGGCAACACTAGCCCATCTACCATCCATCGGTGCAGTATACACTATAGAATGAACCCTGCAATCTCAGTAGTTCCTCTGCATCATCACATCTGAACCTAGAGATCCCAAACCTCCATAAGGTTGCTCCCTCTGAGGCTTGACTAGCTTTGAGGCTACACAATCTCCATTGGCTTAGTACCGCCAATACTCATCCTCCTAGATCAAATACCACTTGTGAAAATCCCTCCAATCTTAGATATGCAACATCATGATCCAATGAACAAGCTAGCCTACGAATATGTATTCTATCACATGAAGCAATATCAATCGTCCTTGTCTCGTCCATGCCAAAGTGATCCTTGTTTTGTCCTAACGATCCATGACAAGTCATAGGAATTCCACGATCAATAATTTTCCCGACAATAAGCTATTGTTCACCAGGCTCACCACCAATCCACCAAAACACCCAACCAATTATATTACCAAGACATTCAAGGCCACACCTCCATGTCTTCAGTTGAACCTTCTACTTCATGATCTAGACACCCACAACTCCCTTTGCGCTACTTCATTTTGCACACTTTAATTCAGTATCCCTCAAAGTAGGTCAGACATCCTTGATACCATGTTGTTTTTCCATAAACCTAGTGTCTAAGATAGAATCTTGAATCATTGACACTATTAAACCAAGGATCACAATCAAGCTACTTTTCACAACGAAATATAAACAATAGTGAATCTACTAGCGCACAAAATATAAACAACCTTTTACACAAATTATGTACAAATACCTAACTTCATTATATTAATCCAACTAAATAATACAACAATCTAGGGCTCACATATCGAGGATAATGGCCCTAATACATCCACTAATACAAGATACAAAACCAGGGCTTGTTATCAGTCCATTGGCAAAAAATCTACCCTCAACAAGATACTCTGACCATTTGGTTGATGTAGCATGCAAACACAGCTCCTCTCGGTCATACCTTGGACCTTCCTAGTCCTTTGGCTTCTAATCTGCAACACTTGCCTCTATCAATGCTCCAAGTCCATCTAGCCACTAAACCTTGACTATATAATCTTCTCACTAGTTGTGCCTTAGTTCATCAAGGGAACAACACATTGAGACTCATGTCGAGTTGTTCATAACTCTGTTTGTGACCAACACAGAATTTCCCATTGCTTCTCCTCAGCTTCTCAGGAACTTTAGCCCACTATAGTCTTCCTGTGTTTCTCCACTGAATACTAACATAGGGCACAAGGGGATGCCACCTATCACTATAGGATGTCCATATCCCATAATGAACATGAGCTAGGAGGACTACCCATCTTTTGTTGTAGATGTCCTTCTCCACATGACAAGTCTAGGGCTACTCTAACTTCTCCTGGCTTATCAAACCCTTGATATCTTCTTCAATAACTCTAGCAACCACCTTATTCCATCAAGATGGTGCACACCATTCTCCAACTTGGCCACTAGCACACTTTCCTTTAATAGACTATGAGCGAATAATCCTTGTGGTGGCATTTTTCATTCAGGTTAGGGCATCCAACCACTAGGACCACCCTTCCTCTTGGCTGCTAATATACTTCACAAACTAGTGCTCTCCTAGTACACCATCCACTAACATATGCTCATCATGAGGAGACCATCTGCAACCATATTGTTGCTTCCCTCTTTCCTTGGGAACTGTGCAATCTAAACTCTTGTTAGGCCACATCAGTAACCGTAAACCACACTTTCATACTCCTGTGACCTTCTCCAACAAATCAAATCCGTTTCTTCTCCACTCTAGGCTCCTTGTGCACATTTCTGGGACTTGTAAAAATCACACAAGACACCCTACAGATGATTGTCCACAACAACAATACAAACTGCCCACAAATAAGGGATGACACCAATCTTTGACTATGTTGTTCCTAGGAGTATTTGTATCTAGGATAGTGAGTCTCTACGATGCCCCTTGGACCTACAAAATGTGCCTCCAATCTACTATTGTATAAGCTCTTTCGTGCATCCCAATTAGTGACAGACTACACCATAAAATGTACATAATTCACCCAATTACATGCCTCTCATTTGTAGCATGATCTGGCAAGATAATATGCTTGACAAACTTGTCCAAGACTCATCCTTTCCTCATGTAGAAGTATGCCTTAGACCTATGGCCTAGTTGCCAAGAAATGTGCACCTAATCACAAAGAACATTCTCTCAAACTCGTGCTCTTAGCCTTCTTTTCTTCCCGTGTCAGATCTGTTTCCTATTTTAGAGCTATCTTGATGGAAGATGTACTTATGATATGTTCAAATAAGGTCTAACTCACCTCTGTTTATACAAAAATGACTTGGGAACGTCTAGTCCTAAAGGGAACCTCTACAAGCCAAGGTTGACTTGTCCTTTGTGCCACAAGCCCACACCATAACTTCAAAAATTAATATCTCCATTTAGGAAATGAAAAATTAGATGATTTTCATTTTGTTGGATTCATCTCAATGTCCTCTATCATCCATATTCATCACATGTCCAATTCTCTCCATGGTTTTGGCCCCAAAATCAATGACTACGAAATGCCAAGCTTGGTTTTCAAGCCCACAAATATATTTGTGTGCCCATTCCTCCCAAACCCACTAGGTATGGTTCGGAGTACCTCCCAAGCTAAAAATATCAACACTCCATCTTAGCGATAGAGGTAATTGAAACACTAGGAAGTCGGCATCAAC
This sequence comes from Pinus taeda, assembly GCA_000404065.3. Lineage (NCBI taxonomy): Eukaryota > Viridiplantae > Streptophyta > Pinopsida > Pinales > Pinaceae > Pinus > Pinus taeda. The sequence goes on along the minus strand of APFE031475932.1, from coordinate 124,165 downwards.
ATCTCCAACGACACACACTAGTCTGGCATCCATCACTGCAGCATACTCTGTAGAATGAACCTTGTAATCTCGGTAGTGCCTCTGCCTCATCACATCTGAACATGGAGATCCCAAAACTTTATAGTGTTGCTTCCTCTGAGGCTAGAATCCCTTTGAACCTACAAAATATTGATTAGCTTAGCCCTACAAGAACTCATCCACCTAGATCAAATACCACTCATGTAAATCCCTTCAGTCTCAAATATGAAACATCATGATCCAATGAGGAAGCTAACCTCAGAATCTGCAGTCCATCACATGAAGCGATCTCGATCATCTTGATCTCATCCATGCCAAAGCAATGCTCACGTTGTCCCAAAAATCCATGACAATTCATAGGAATTCCTTGATCAACAATCTAGCCCACAACAAACTATTGTTCACTGGTCTCACCATCAATCTAGCAGATCTCCCAACCAATCTTATTGCCAAGCCAATCAAGATCACATATCCATGTCTTCAGCGAAATCATCTGTTCCATGATCTAGACACCCATAACTCCCTTTGAGCTACTTCGCTATGCACACATTCATTCATTTTCCATCAGAGTAGCTCAGACATGCTCCAATACCATTTTTTTTCCACAATCCTCGTACCTAGGAGAGAATCTTAAATCATTGAGGCTACCAAACCAAGAATCACAATGAATCTAGTTTGCATAGTGGAATATAAACAACAGTATATCTACTAGTGCATAATATATACACAAGCGTTTAGACAAATTAGGTACAATACTCCAACTTTCTTATATTAATGCAACAGTCTACACCTCTCGTACCAGGGATAATGTCCCTCATACATCCACTAATACAAGATACCAAATTGGGGATTGGTGTTCATCCATTGATAGCCAATCTACCCTCAACAAGATACTCTCACCACCTTGCTCATGTAGCATGAAATCACAACTCCTCTTGGTTGTACCTTGTACCTTGTCGGTCTTTCAACTCTTGATTTGTAACACTTGCCTTTATCAATGCTCCAAGTCCATCTGGCCACTAAACCTCCAATATAAAATTTGTTCAATAGTTTTACCTTAGTCCATCAATGGCACAACACATCGAGACTCTTGTTGAGTTGTTCACAACTCTTTTTTTGAACACCTCACAATTTCCCACTTGTACTCCTCAGCTACTCAGGGACTTCAACCCACTATAGCTTTCTTGTGTTATTCCAATGAAGACTAACATAGGGAAAAGAGTGCTGCCATCTATCACTTTAATATGTCCATATCCCACAATGAACATGGGCTAGGAGGACTGCCCATCTTGTATTGTAGATGTCCTTATCCACACGGTAAGTATAGGGATGCTCAAACTATGCCTGGGTGATCAAACCCTTGAGCACTTCTTCTGCCACTTTAGCAACCACCTTAGTCCATCAAGATGGTGCACATCAGGTTCCAACTTAGGCACTATCGTTCTACCCTTCAATAGACCACGAGTGACTAATCCTTGTTCTAGCATTTTCACTCTAGTTAGAGCATCCAACCACTAGGATAACCCTTGCTCTTGGCTACAAACATAGTTCACAAACTAGTCCTTTCCTAGGACACCATCAACTAGCATTCACTCATCATCATTAGACCATATGCAACCATACTATTGTTTCCCTATTTCCTTGGGAAATATCTAATATAAACTCTCATTAGGGTACACCAGCAACCCTAAACCACTCTTCCAGACTTGTGTGAGCTTCTCCAATAAATCACCTCCCTTTATTGTCCACTCTAGGAAGACACGATTGTTTGATTGTGTTGTTCCTAGGAGTATTTGTAGCTAGGATAAAGAACCTTTACTAGGCCTCTTGGCCCTCCAAAATATCCCTCCAATCGGCTACTATAGAATCACTTTCATGCGACTCGAAAAGTGACAACCTACATCACAAATATGCACAAAATTCACCCAATTACATACCTCTGATCTGAAACCTAATTTGGAAAGACAATATGCTCCAAAAACTTGTCCAAGACACGTACTTTTCTCATCTACAATGTTTCCTCACACTTGCGCCTTAATCACCCATAAATGTGCACCGAATCACTGAGAAAGCCTTCACAAACTTGTGCTCCTGTCCTTTTTTTCTTCCTTCCTCAGACATGCTGCCTATTTCAAATCTATCTTGATGGAAGATGCACTTAGGCTATGTTCAAATGAGGTCTAACTCACCTCCTTTTATAAAAAACACATGTGACAAAGTGTAGCCCTAAAGGGCACCTATACAAGCCAAGGCTAGCTTGTCCTTTGTGCCACAAGCCCACACCATAACTTCAAAAATTAATATCTCCACATAGGCAATGCAGAATTCAATTACTTTTGTTGCATTGCATTTGTCTCAATGTCCTAGTAAAGGCTCTCTATCCTAGCCACAAATACTCCCAGGAACAACACAATCAAACAATGGTGTCTTCCTAGAGTGGACAATAAAGGGAGGTGATTAGGTCATAGATAAATTGATCATTCAATAGCAAGTAAGAACATCATGAGAGCCAAACATAATTGTTGTCATAAAATAAATACATAACTAGCACAATAGGGACAATAATATCAATGAAATCACAATCATATACACCACATATAATCCATCACAATACACATAGAAACACTAGGAGAAATAACCTTTCAATAAATATGAAAAATCCAAACCCAAGATGGGACTTCCACCTTCCACCTGGCCGTAGAATGGCTGAGACGAAACCCTCTTGAACCATTCAACCCCATGTCGTATTCTAAGCATGAATGTGGTATCTCATATAACACCTCAATAAAACCCATCCATGTATTGCAGAGGCCATCCACCTCAACCCATCAAATAGTGATCCCACCTCATGGTTGGACATCACAAAAACCATCATCCATTTAGTCTCTATCCAAACCTTTTAGGGCTCCATAGCATTTGTTCTAACCTGGCTAATAGGCCTCTAAATTAGACATAAATTAAGGCCCATGCTTGTATACTAAAACATAAATTAAGGCCTATGACCATCCTTTAGAGCATTAAACCTCTCTTTTTGCATTAGATAATTTATTTTTAACTTTAATATATTCATTAGGAAGGTTTATGAATAATTAGATATTTGTGCCTAATATTATTTATTTTTGTGGAATATTATGACACTATTGGGTAGATTATGAAGATTTGGAGGAGATAATTTAGGGACTTGTTCCCTACTACAAGAGGATCAACAATAAATAATAAATCAACAAGATATTATGGAATTATGACACAAATTGTTAAACTCCGACGATTGTGAAAATATAAGAATGTGTTCCACTAATCAAGGGACCAAATCCACTGATCTAGGGATTTTGGTGGGGAAATCTTCTTCCATTAATGGGGAATGATTCTTAATCATTTTGTATAAGTACCAAGTCAGATTTTCCTCTAGGGAATGATTAAGAAAATCTAGGAATGTGTTCCCCACCATTTAATGCAAATTCCTAGTATTAGGGACTAGATCCACTAATGAAGGGTCTGGTCTGAATATAGCTGCAATATGTCTCTATCTCTTTCTTGGTCATTCATGGTGTCTGGTGGTTTATGGTTCTTCTTTGCAGCAGGTGGTTTTCACCCACATTGGGTTTCCACCTTATATCTGGTGTTCTTTGATGTGACTGTCTGTTTTTCTTGTTCATGCTCATTGTTTTATGGTACTGATATGAAAAAATAATTCAATGTATAAATAAGGAAGAATTGTTAAAAGGACTAGATAATACTGATTCACCCCCCCTCTCAGTATTATTTTCAACAAGCACTGGTACTTATCAGCCCATATTTTACCAAGGAATTTCTTATTTTTACATTTGCTTCTGAAGATACAATTGCTGGAGTTTTGTTGCAAAAAGGAAATCAAGGTGCTGAACAACCTATTTCTTTCTTTAGTAAGACATTAGCAAATGTTGAAATGAAGTACAATATCCTAGAGAAGCAAGCTTACACCTTTGTAAAAGCCATAAAATATTTCATAATCTATGTTTTGCATTGTCATATTGTCACTTATGTTCCAAATGTTGTAATAAAGGATATCTTGACACAGGCTTATCCAGATGGAAAAAGGGGCAAATGGATAGCAAAATTGTTGAAGTATGACATTGAAATCAAACCCACCAAATTGGTGAAGGGTCAAGGCTTGGCAAAGCTAATGACTCAGTTAAATCTGGACTGCCTTGATATTAATTTGAGTGCAGAGATCTTGGAAATTTCTGAAAGTGAGGAGGAATTGGTCCGAATAAATGAAAAATTCTTGGTTTTAGAATGGTACAAGGACATAGCATTTTTTTTATAGCATAATAAAGCCCTTGCCAATCTTTCAAAGTCCAAAGATCAATTTGTCAAGTTGAAATCTTTAAGATATTTTGTATATGACCAAAATTTGTTTTGGAAAGATGCAGGAAGGAGTTTGTTAAATTGTCTCCTTGAAGAAGAAGTTAATAAAGTGATTGATGAATTTCATAAAGGAGATTGTGGAGGACACCATTATTGGAAAGCTACTACAAACAAAATCTTAAGAGCTGGATATTTTTAGCCAACTATGTTTAGAGACATTTACAAAAGGGTAGCTACATGTCCTGAATGTTAAATATTTGAGGGAAAGAGGAAACTTGTGCCTTTGCCTTTGGTTCCTATATATGTTGAAGCACCTTTCCAGCAATGGGGATTGCATTTTATTGGAGAAATTCACCCCCCTTCATCTGAATAGCATCGCTGGATTCTCATAGCCACGGATTATTTCACCAAATGGATAGAGGTGATTCCAACAAGGCAAGCTAATGATTCAGTGATTATCTCTTTCCTAGAAAATAATATATTGTCTAGGTTTGGTTGTCTAATGAAGATTATAACTGAAAATGTTCAAGCTTTTAAATCCAAGAGAATGATTAATATTTGACATCAATATCACATCACTCTAAGACATTCTACAACTTATTACCCGCAAGGAAACTGCCTTGCTGAATCATCAAACAAGAGCATTGTAAGGATCATTAAGAAGGTGCTACAAGAAAACAAGAAAGCTTGTCATTTGAAATTGAAGTATGCTTTGTGGGTTGATAGGATTTGTACAAAGAGATATATTGGCACTTCGCCATATGAATTAGTGTACAGTGCTGAAGCTATATTTCCAACATCACTTGGAGTATCTGTAATGAAACTAATTCAAGGACTAGAAGAGGAACCAAATGTTGTACAAAGGAGAATCAATCAACTAATATCCCTATAGGAAAAGATAAATGAGGTGTATGATAGTCATCAACACAGTTAGAGTAGAATTAAGAATACATTTGATAAAATGATCAAGGAAGCTACTTTTCAGATCCATGACATAGTGCTGAAATGGGAGGCCAGAATCAAAGGAAAGGGTAAGCACGGTAAGTTTGAGAATTTGTGGAAGGGTCCTTATCAGATTGTTGCCTTTCATGGAAACAACACTTACATTTTGCAGGACATTGATGGAGAATCATATGCTGGAGGACCTGTTAATAGCGGATTCCTAAAGCATCATCATCGTTGAAATACTATCAGCTTCTCAAAGCATTGTATATATCTGTTTTATCAGTTTTTATTTTTTGTTGAAAATAATGACAAGATGAAACATAAGGCTTAAGCCCGATGTGAAGGCCCAAGAAGCTTAAAGGAGATGCTTTTCAAACAAATTTCTGTTTGTCATAAGAAGATAAAGCACTGGACCTGCGAGTTCTTAATGTACTACAGGAGCACACTATCCCAAGTGGAGCCACTATTATCACTTAAGAAACAATTTCTAAATTCTGAACATCAGTTTCATTCCTAAGGTTTAGTGTTAATCCTAGTCTAGTTTTTCCATGGTTTCTTTAGTGTCTAAGTTCTAAAAAAGTCTTGTTGGTATGGTAAAAGAGGGTTAACACTCCATTCTTGCCCAACATTACACATAAGTTGCACATGTCAATCATGTTTCAAAGTGATTATGCACTACGAAACTATCTAGGTGTTTTCATAGCACAAAACTCGGTCTAGGAATTTTTGTAGCACAAAACCAAAAAATTGCAGTGGTTGCACTATGAAATCAGGGATTCATGCAGATCCATAGAAAATATTATCTAGCTGTCAAATCTATCAAAATCAATTATTTTTTTTACAACATCAGTTGTCAGTCCATCCACTTTGCCTATCAATTCAACTGCTTATCCTCATCATTAGGTCGTTAGGTGTCTTAGTACGCACATGTTGCAATTTTTGAAAGAGAGCCGAGTGTTCACAGTTATGATTATGTTTGAGTTAATGCGTGAGGAGCAATTTGGTAGGCATTCAAATTAGAATTCTTTTGAAGATCAAGTGAGGTAGCTTATCCATTTCAGGCGAGGCAGTGTTCGAGATTAAGACGATACAAGCTTCTTTAAATTGTCACTCTGCAGGAATTCCATGGAGGGTTCTACAGAAAAGAAGGATCATAGGTCAGGCAAGTGTCTAAGGAACGAACCCGAAGGCTTAGATATTATCCTAAACAACAATGAACTTGAACAAGCCTTCAAACAGGCTGGTTGTTCAAGATTTTGTGAGAAACTTCAAGGAGACCACATGTAAGTCACTAGGGAATTCGCTTTAAATTTCAAAGGATTGAATTCGAAATTTGGGGTGCTTGAATTACCCATCTCCCCAGAGGTTATATCTACAGTCACTGAAATTCCAAGGGGACAGAAGAAGTGGTTCAAAAATTTCAAGTTTGATATGATTCCATGCAAGGAATTTTTGAAGCCAGAGTTCATTGATTCAGATTTAAACAAGTCAGTGCCCAGGAGTTTTTTCAAAGATTCATATGCCAATTTACTTACATGCATATAGAGATACTTCACCTATGAAGGGAGGTACCATAAGGTGTATTCCTATCACTTCAAGCTTCTGCTTCATTTCAGTGGAAAGATATGTTTTGATTTGCCTTTCTATTTGTTTCGTAGATTGGGAAAAATGTGTGACAAGGTTCAATTGAAGAAGGAAGCCTGTGAGACCTTGTTGTTTCATCACGGCTTATTCAAATTGATTGTTTTGCATGAGCTCTAGAAAATAGATAAGGAGTGGTCCATGTTCATGTTTATGTCTGGCTTCTAGGACGAAACTGGTCTCAGCCCTCAGGCTACGAATATTTCTCCACCAACAATTAGTCATCATGCAGAAACAAGATCCAGGAGATTTGTGAAGTTGAAAGCTAGGAAGCAGGTAAAGGAGCCAACAAGACCACTCGTAATCTGAGATACATCCCAATTGACACAAAAAGAGAAAGGCCAGGTCAAAGAATGAGTACAAGAACAATTCACAGGGGAAATGGTCAAAATAAGAGTAACAAGGAGAAAGTTAGCTAAAGAAAAGTGCAAGACAATGGTTACTAAGGCAACCCTGGTTTCAAAAGGAATTCTAAATGATTTGCTTCAAGAAATTGACATTGGATAATCTCCTTTGGTTCGAGCAGACTTGATAGAAATAGGTGAAGGAAAAACCAAAAGAGCCAAAACCTCTGAAAATCTCGAATTTTATGACCAAGTCTCTGAATTTGTTTTTATGCCAGGAAGACCTAGGACAAGGTGTTCAAAAGAGAAACAAGAGGCACTACCAGAAGCAAGTGAAATAGGGGAGTTAACAAGGGACCTATGACTGCATCATAAACATCAACATAGCTACATAAAAACGACAAAGGTAAAGCAGTCAGCTCTCAACAAGAAGAATGTAGTTTTGAAGTGTTGAAAAGAAAATTGAATTTGGCAAATCTGGAAATTGCCAAACTGAGAAAAACCTCAATAAAACATGCAATAAAGGAAGCCTATTTCAATAAAATGGAGGCTCTATGGGAAGATAAAATTATTTCAATACCCGAAGAGGTAAATTTTCATGCTCAATACTACACCTGGATAATCCCTGCAATAAAGGAAGCAAGATACATCAGAAAGGTCAATACAAAACTGAGAGCTGGAATCAGAATTATGAAGAGGCAAATTGAAGATCTTAAGAAACAACTAGGCCAGTGTGAAGGACATCCTTAGCTAAAATAAATCACACAGCAAGTAAGGCTAAGTCCTAAATTTTGATAGATTACATTTTGAAAGTTTTCCTTGAGGAATGGTGTCTATTATATTCAGTTTTGAACAGCCTCATGATAGATGGAGAAAGCCATTTCAAGAAAAGAAACACTCAAAAAGGTTAAATTTTGGTCTTAAAACTGTGTTTTGAAATTACAGAGCTGTTTCGTAGCATGCTACTAAACTGTTGTAGGTGATGCCTAATGCACAACAGTTTCGTAGCATGCTACGAAACTGCTGTAGCTACATATTGTGATTTGATGGACCATTTTTGAAAGACAAAAGGAAATCTTTTTTGAAGAGGAGTGTCTGAAAAGGAGCATTCACGAAGTATAAGTGTCTAGCAAAGGCAAATCAAGTGAGGGGAAGACATCCATGCACTCTACGTTATACATTATATAAGTGGTCGTTATTTCATAACCAGTTTTGATTCATAATGCTCAGGAAGCATTAAAGAAGTTGTGTTTTATGACGTGTATATGAGCAAAGTCTGCAGTGTCTAGAAAACAAGATAATCCAATGCAATTTTATGGATAACAACAGGGATAATTGATTTTGAAGATCCTTGTGAAGGCCAAAGGCAAAAAAAAAGGAACAACCTCCTAATTTCTAGGAACAGAAAGGGGGTGATGCATCAAGGGTCAGCAAAGAGTTTCAGGCCTCCACCGAGGCGAAACTGAAGAAGGCCATTTGTCAGATAACAAGTTTGGATTGTAATAAATGCTACTACCAACATGATGAGGAGTTATACTCCTAATTATTTTAGGTCTCTAGCACTGCCAATTAACAATCAATTACATTTAATAGTTAGTTTTAAGTGTTAATAGGTGTCATGATAAGAAGAACTCAAATTCCCCTCATGCTGGAGGAGGAATCTCAGTTATGTAAAGAGCTCTATGTATAGGAGAAGATCTAATGAACAAAGGGTTGAAGATTTTTCAGAGAAACTCTCTTATTGTGCTTTGTGTAATACTCTATTTTTAGTAATATAGTAGTTGGCTTTGCTTCTCAGGAATCAAAAGGAATTCAATGTTTTAGAATGTCCTGTATTGTCCTTCTATCATTATCTACAGTGGTATGATTGTGTGATTACTTAGAAATCATTGATTGTGCTCTAACTTCCTTCATACATTTATAAACTGTGTGGTCCTATATTGTTCTGATATATTCTCCATATGTTGAATTCTTATGCCCTGACTTCTATGTAAAGCTAATTTTTTTGTCATACTGAAGCATTTCTTGACTCCATTAGCACAATGGATGCTTATTGATTGCGTTCAACCATTCATATTTCTTCACTTGTTCCATAGAGTTAGCCATCTAATTCATATTCAAAATCTTTAATCTAGTGAGAGTGCCCTCTTAGGTTGAGGAGGCTAACCGTCAGCCAAAACTTGGTTTGAAATAGTTACTCAAGGTCTACCTAATCAGCAGCCTAATCAGGGATAGGTTTTGTGATAATATTCAACCTTTCCCTGCCATTTCCTAGATATCCATGGTGTGATGGGATTCATTCTTTGTTGAGTTTTGGATTGCCATAATGCTTTAGAACAGGGTGATGTGGTATAAGGAAAATACCTAGGGTTGTTGATGGAGATGTTTTTCTCCTGGAATCCCATGACCAGTGGGTGGAGATAGGAAAATTCCTCAATGTATGGTGAAGCAATCCTAAGAAATCTAATCTTGGTCTAGTGTTGTGATCTCGTGGTCAGTTTAGGTGAGATAACTAAAGCTTGAGGGTGGAGATGGTTTAACCTCTAGATTCCATGTTTGGTTGTGCCTTAGTTTATCCAATAAGATCCAACATTCATCCTTGGAGTATGGCATGGGGGTTATTGGCTGAAATAAATATTTAATTCAACCCAATCTATTGTCAGATGGTATGGAGAAGTCTCTGGATTGGTTTCTTGTTGAATAAGTTAATATGAGTTATTATTATAAGGTAATTAACGAGCAAATGCACTTGTTATTATGTGGATTGTATGGTTGATCTTTAATGGATGCTATTATGGATATATGGTAGTTTGATTTTATGTCATTTAATGGTTTATGAATGCATGGGATAACAAGTGTTTTTGCAGCTAGCTAAAGAGGGAATTGATACTTCTTGGTGATTCTCATATGAGGTTTAGGAGTTTATAATCATAAATTCATTCATGACCTATAGATTATATGTTTACCATATGTTTGATGAAATGTATAGCCCACAATAGGCATGTTCTGGTCAGGATCATGTTCAAGTTTTTAATGGATAGCCTTGTCATTGCCTTATTTATGATTATGGACACTTACATGAAGTTATGTGTAGTGGTTTGGGAGATTTCTTAAAAAATTGGCATAGATCTCCCATCGACATGGAGAAATAGGGGATTTGTTGCCACAATCGTTGGTAGGCAAGCTTATGGGTGTGGTTGGAGCCTCATTACCACATGCATAGTGTGTCAAGTGTGTAGTTAGGATGTTAGGTAAGTGAAAATGAGTTCTAGCTCAAGGATCGATCACTTGGGGTGGTTCTCAAGCTCTTGAGGATTTTTCGCCCCTGAGGAATGTCAGTAAGGATTCAGTTTGTGTACCACTATTCCATAAATGGAACATGGTCATGTCATGTTATAGTGACACTTAGCCCATGTTTACCAAGGAGAGATTGTAAAAGTAGGTAAACGTGGGAAGGGGGATTACAAAGTGGTATTAAAGTGAGGTTGCAACATTGGACTTGGAGGTAAAACAGATCATCATACAATTTATATGTTTGGAATGCGAGCATGATGGTTAATGGTTTTTATATGCATTTCTATTATATGCATGTGAGTCATTTTATTATTGGTGTGGTTACATACATGATAGTTTCTACTTTATTGGTGTAGTTATATGCACATCTTCTAGTTAGTCGTGCATGATAGTTAACCTATTTTTATATGCATTAAAGTCACATGCATGACGATTATTTTTATTGTGTTAATTTCCTGATATTATTATGTATTGTGTTAATTTTGACTAATTGTGCAGATGAAAAAGATTCCCTTGACATACATCGACATATGAATTTCATATTTATGTCTCTTATTTGGTTTAAATGACATGGTATGATTTGTAACAACCGCGGGTTAAAAGATAATGTAATAAAGTTAATAAAGGAAAAGTAAGACTGAGGTCATGGGACAGATATTCCATGTCGAATGTTGGGAAAAACGTCCTAGTGGGCATCATTTTTTGCTTATTATGGCTAAGGGGACGTTGGCAAAGGCAGTGGAAAAGGAATTGAAAAGGAAAAAAGACATTATTGGCATTATATTTATGAAAATAATGGAAATTAGGAGAAAAGGAAGGTGAAAAGTCACAGGTTGCATGTGAGGAGGAAATTAAAGGAAAATAGAGGAAAAATAAAGAAATTATAGGCATCAATAATGATAAGGAATCAAAGGATCAATCTAGGGGATTTTATCAGTTGATTTTTGGAATTTGTTTTCAGAGAGAAGAGTACCAAGAGGAGAAAGAAAGAAATAGAGAAAAGGAAAGACAAGACAAGCAAAGAAAAGTAGAGAAAGGATGAAGTAAAAAAAGGTTTGACCAAGCTACTTCAATGGGAATACTTGCAGGTAATAGGTTGCATGTATGAATTCCTAGCTATTTTTGGCATGCATTGTATATGCATGTGTGTATTTGCTTCATTTGTGGTCATTGACGTGGGCTTTTCCTGGTTTAATAGTCATTTTTAGCCCTACCTTGCCATTTTTGGATATCCATGGTGTGATGGGATTCATTCTTGGTTGGAATTTTGATTATCGAATAGTTTTGGGTCTAGGTGAGGTGGTCTCAGAAAACCCCAAGGGTTGGGGGTGGAGATGGTTTTCTCCAAGAAGCCCCCAATAGGTGGGTGGAAATAGTAAAATTCCTCTAGGGATGGTGAAGGAATTATGAGGCATCCAAGCTTGGTTTTGTTTTGTGATCTAGGTGTGATCACTATAGTGTGAGGGTAGATGTGGTTTGAACTCTAGATTCCCTTGGTTGTTTGTGCATTGGTTTATCCCATGAGATCCCGCATTCATGCTTGGAATATGGAACAAGGTTGATTGGTTGAAAGAGAGATTTGGTTTAGGCCAATCTATGGTTGGGTGGTACATGGACGTCCTTGACATGGTTGGCTTTTGTATATGATTGATAAGAGATTTTTTCCTTTGTAACTCATGATTAATTATACTTTTTATTATGAGGCTTTAATGGTTTTTCTATCATTTGTATTTATCTAGTTATATGCTAGTTGTAAGCATGGTTTTGTGAAATATTCAAGTTATGGATATTATCTTATTTTCATTTGTAAATGAATGGTTATTGAATACATGACCTAATAGATTTTATTTCATCTATTGTGAGAGGGAATTAGACCTTATTGATTATTCTAACATAAATTTCAGATCTATAAGTTTAGATATGCATGTATGACTTGTAGATTTCACGTGCACCATTTGTTTGACAAAATTACTATCATTGTTAGGCCTTATTTGGTCAAGTTTTTATCTCAGTTTTGTGTTAATGGATTTTTCCTGGTGTCATTTATCATTTTAGAAAATTTCACCAAGTTCTAAGAAATGGTCTGGAGACTAGCCTTGAAAAAGTGGCTTAGATCTCGTGGTCACTAGCATATAAATGGGTAAAAAAGATTGCAATCACTCCCTTTTAGGCTTATGCATGCAATTGGAGGGTTATACTCAAAGTTATCTAGTTTTATGTCAACATATGGGAGCCCAGATCAGTGAAAAAGTAGCTTAACTCATGTTTTGGGCACCTAGGAGGGTAGTTAAGCTCTTAGGGGTCTTGTAGCACCTAAGGGAAGTTAATAAAGTCTTGATTGCTAACTCCATTTCCTTAAGGTGGACTAGGAGGTTGAGTCATGTCACAGTAGCATTGAGCTCAAGTTTACCTCAGGCAAGGCAGTGGAAGTGGGTAGATATGGTAGGGGTGGTTACATAGTGGTATTAGAGAATGTTGTGGTCTCTTTGGGTAATATTTGATACCACATATTGGTATTAGAGCATGGTTCAACACTTGCACTTTCTATGGTTATGATTAGCTCATTTGGCCCATGTAGTTAGATGCATGTTTTTATGCATGCATTTCCATGGTTATGGTAGTCATGCATGAGATCATGGCATGTCGTTGGTATTGTCATATATGATGTTTTCATATTGGCATGATTATGATTATACATGTATCATGCTAAGTTGGACTTATTTTGGAGATGAGATAAGCCTCCCCTAAATGTCATTGAGTTATGATTTTAATTATGGTGTCTATTTGGTTTATCTCACATGGCATGCTTGCAGGAAGAAGAGAATAAAAGATGATGAGAAAAATGGTAGACTACAGTTCACGTGACTCTTCCTAGAAATCAGTTAGCCAACAAGGAGACTACTATTTTCTGAGTATAGCAAATACATTGAGGAGTTTGAGGGTATAGATCAGAAGTTTCAAGGTAGACAATGATAGGTTTGTGATGTTCAGGAAAGAGCTGCAAAGGCTTGGGAAATGTAACTAGAGTTCAGTGCATTGACCCTTAATAGTCTATTAGATTTGTAGAGGTAGGGACAACTAAGGCTTATTCAAGAGCATAAGTAGAAATCTAATGGATCCTATGGTAGTAGGTCTCGATCGGGATATAGGTTTGATGGAGGGGACACAATTAGAGGTGGAATATCATTGGATACACGTGACATGTGAACTGATATGTATGGGTATAATTGTAGTTCCTCATCCAAGAGACATCATTACAATCATCACCACCATCATCCATATAGGATAAGTGAGTAATTCCCTAAGGTGTTAAAGAAATTCATGCCTCCTACATTCGATGGAGAGATGAAGAAGTCAGAGAATGTAGAGGCATTATTGCTTGGGATGAAGAAACTCTTCAGATTGCATAACTATTTAGACAACATGAAAGCCAAAATAGGTACCTTCACTCTTAAATGGAAAGTAGACTTTTGGTCGGAATATGTGAATAATTTCAAGGGAATTTAGGAAGATGAGTTTATTTTGGATGAGTTCGAGAGACTCTTTAAGAAGAAGTAGTTATCTAAGAGATATTATGATGAAAAATCTAAGGAGTTTTATGAGTTGTAGATGGGTTATATGACAAATGATGAGCACATGGTAAGCTTCTGGTGTTGCTAAGGTATGTTCCTTACCTCAAGGATGAGAAAGATTTTTCTTTATGATTAATCAATGTATTTCCGCTAGCATATGGAGACCAAATTGATTTTGATGATCGTAGGTTGTTGGAGGAAGCCATCGGGAAAGTAAAGCATTGTTATGTGTAGTCAAAGCATAAAGCTAAGCCTAAGCATGATTTGAAGTGAAATGAGAAAGTTAAAGGGAAGTGGCCATTAAACTTGGGAAGACCTCAGGATGCATCTGAGAGAGAAAATGATGCTCCTTACAAGAATCAATGCAGTTGAGAAGGGGCATTGGTCACAACCTACAGAGCAGCGAAATAGAGGTGATGGTAGGGGATCGTTGTAGTATTATATATGTGAAAAATACCATCACAAGAAGGATTTTTCATTGTACCAGGTTGGTAGGCCTCAAATATATAGTGCTTAGGAAGTGCAGGTGGTTTGCGATGTGGGCCATACCATACCTCAGATTTATCTAGTTGTGGACAACAAGAAGGGAGATCACCATTCTTGAGATGGAAGGTAATCTCTCTTGTCTATTTATTTCTATTTTCATTAACCATGGATCTAATTATTGTTATGTTAATCCTGACATTGTGGTTTGAGAAAAGAGGTGCATGCAAAATCTGAGTTCATGTCGTTGGCTATAGGTAATAAGAAGAGAGTTCATGCCTAGATAAGAGCTTATGCATTTGGATTGTATTGTATGCCTACATTTGCACATTTAAATGTGCTTCCAATGGGATCATATAGTATGTTTTTGGGTGTGGATGAGTTGTACCTCCACGTAACCAAAGTAGATTGTTATGACAAGGATATTGAGTGCCTAGATGATAATAGCGAAAATAGAATATTGTAAGGAAAGAGGAAGGATACATCAATGATGATGGTCACAACTATGCAAGAAAAGCACAATTGTAGGAAAGGGTGTTTATTAAGTGCATTTCATATTTCTATTAACAACGGTAAGGATGTTGACGATGGAAAAATATTCAAGAGGTGCCCTGTCTTGCAGCAGTTCTAGACCGTGTTTGATGCAGGGATTCCAAAGTCTCCTCCACACTGGGAAGTGGACTATTCTATTAATTTGGTACTAGGAGTGGCACCAACGTCAAGGGAACCTTATAGGATGATCACTCAAGAGTTACTAGAATTTAAGTTGCAGTTGAAGGAAATGCTTGATAAGGGATATATTAGTCAAGTATATCGCCTTGGGGTTCACCAGTTTTCTTCGTGAAGAAGAAGGATGGCACTCTTCGATTCTACATTGACTACATGGAGTTGAACAAGGTAATGATTAAGAAAATGTATCCATCACCGAGAATTGATAATTTGTTTGACTAGTTGAAGGGATAAATAGAGTTCATGAGCATTGATTTGAGATCATGATATCATCAGGTATGCATCAAAGAAGAGGATATCTACAAGGTTTCCTTTCGGACTAGGTATGGGAATTATGACTTTGTTGTGGTTCCTTTCTGTTTGAGTAATTCTCCATCTACTTTTATGCGATTAAAGAATAGTGTTTTCTGTCCTCATCAAGACAAGTTGCGATTTTATTCGTTGACAATATATTAATATATTATGTTGTAGCTTTTTCTATCTCCCGTCACAAAACTGCTTTAGAAGATGTAGAAGACTCCTAGAGACAATCCCCGAGTTTAAGGAAAGAGTCAGTGCCTTGGGCATCTAAGAGGACTTCTTTTGAAGATTATATAAGAACTTTCTACTACACTCCATATGTAACATAAACTGAAATAAGATAATTCATAGGTTGGTTCAATGGCTCTTCACCAAGGTATACTCAAGCAAACACACAAATATAAATACTTTGGTATATATGGCTTACCTCAAAGAGGAATTTCATGATTTTGGTGGTTGAAATAGAACAATATGCAACTTAATATTGTTGTTGTAGTATAAATGAAAAATAGGAGATATAGGAGGGAAATCAATGCAAAAGGTTGGGTAAAACACAAAATCCTAGGCAACAAGTTCCAATAGAAGTATGGAAGAATGAGGAGGTGAAAATGTAGAAGCAATGGAGCGCAAATTAGGGTCTCAAGATCTATGCCTCATGGAAACATTGTATCACCAATTACCATAAGTAAATCTGTGTTTACATAGGTACTGTAGGCTATCAAATAACACGAGTAAATTTGTGTTTACATAGGTAGTACTCACTACTTAGCAACATATATATGTCCACACATTATAGTGAAATTGATAGATTCATTTCAATGTTTCAGAGGAGGAAAATAAATATCAAATGACATAAAGAAGATAAAACATCGTGTGCATTACTCTGATTGGAATCAACATAACTACTTCATCAATATTTCAATTTGGAGTCCAAAATACCAATCCAACACAGCTAAAAATTGTATAAGCCCAAGCACTTCATGAACAAGAAAATTGAACCAAGAGTGGAACCACTTTCTCTCTAAACAAAACTCAAAAATTGCAAAATAGAATTCAGCCCCTTGAATTCAGAAATTGGGAACTTTTGTTATGTGTTTCTTTCCTATCTTTATAAGAAGACGGGAAGCTTTAAAAATAGTTACAAAATATCTTAACCATGCTCTAGCTGCCTGATCGGCTAGTTGTCCTAGCACGTGGAAGTTCTACAACTCAAATCATTACAACAGTTTTGCTGCTTTCTTTAAAATACAAAAAATTACAGAAAAATAGAAATCAGAAAAACTAAATGATAGTCAAGCGAAACATCCCCATGCCATTTTCTGTGACGGTCTTGGATTATGCCATGTCTTTTAGCACAATGTTCCTCCTTAGATACACAGCTAGTTTTTCTGTCGCTTTCACCTTAACTACTTGAATTCCCACTTGCTAGAGTTGGAAACAATCAACTGTGGTGGCCTTAGTGGTGCTTTGTAATCACAATTTTTATCTCATCCATCCATTATCACTTCTGCATTATACAATCATAGCCCAATATGTCCTGTAACATTTCAAAAATGCCACTTCAAAGCCACAACTCATGTAATTTCATTTAAAGTGACATTATGAAAATGCAATCTTCTGATGTCTTCAACCTTCCAATGCTTATCTCTTTATTTCTTCCCTACCATGAGACCACTTCCTGTGACCAAAGGCTTTAAAGCATAGGAGTTGAAATATCAGAGCCTCCTATCCCCATAACTTCATTTGAAATGACATTTTGAAATGTTAAAGTTTCGATGCCTCTCAACTTCTTTTATTTACCACCTTTATATTTTTCCTCCATGGGACCAAAGGTGGTGAATGAAGGCTTTGTGCTTGGGCATTAAAGCCTTTGGGTTCCTATTGAGGCTTATCTGCATTTGTAGTTCATGTTTTTCCCATGGTCCTTTTGAATTCTCACAACCAAGTGTGGCCACATATCGATGCCCCCTTCTCCATCAAAACATTTCTAAATACGAAATTACGAGGAGTTATGATAATTTCCACTTCCTATAGGGCCCATAATACTCATGCGCTAAATCTTCCTGAAGCTTTGGGTTCTAGGTATGTCTCGTGACCGACCACCACACTTTATTAGAGGCCCCCTTCATTGGAATTCTTAGAATGGAGAATTATAAGGGGGTTACAATCACTACCACTTTCGATGGGGCCCATACCACTGAAGCCATAAATCTTCCTTTGGTTCTGGGTCTTTTGGATTTCTCATGACCGACTGCCACACTATATCAAAAGCACCCTTACTGAATTTTTTTTCAAATCAAAACTAGAAGGGAGTTACGATAACCTTCACTTCGAATGGGCTTGAAGCTCTCAATGCTCATCCCCTCAAAATTCCAAAATTTCCTACTACATGTCCTTGTCCAGCCATGCTAGCCTGACATAATCTGCCATTTCAGCTCATCGAAACCAACTAGTTATTGCCAATTATCTTCTTTGCAGAGAGAAAATCCCATGGGGTATTTGGATTTTCGATGGTCTCTTGTGTATTTCCCTTTCCCCAATATTTCATCATTTTTGAAACAGGTATTTGTTTAGGAGTTATGAATGTATGATGTTTTGATGGCCAGTGCTCTGAGGTCATTGTCTTGTTCTATGTACCTTCGACCTTTGAAACATCTGCGACCAAGAGATAACCTATATCAGAATCCCCTTCACATAAGAACATTTAAAATTTTTAATTAACATAGATGTTCTGATATTCTCCACTTTTGATGGCTCAAAATAATCGAATGTTAAACCTTCACTTGGCTCCAGGTTCTGTGGATTTTTTGTGACCAAGTGCCAACCTATATTGGAAGCCCCCTTCATCAGAGATTTTTCAATGAGGAATTAGAAGGTAGTCGTGATAAACTCCATCTTTGATGGGCTTGAAGCTCTCAATGCTCGGGATTTGGCCCTGTACAGTTGGTCCTTTGAAGTCTTTTCTACCAAGTTCTAGCTTATAATTGGAGCCCTTCTTCATATGAATTTTTCAAAAGGGAATTAAAATTATGTCCTAATGCTTTCAATCCTCTAAAGAACTAACCTCTAATATGCCTTCCTACCAGCCTTCCTAATATCAATCTCTAATGTGATCAAGTCCCAAACTTCAATGCTCCTATTTAGATCTGAGCCTTCCTCTTGGATTTGAAATTTAAGCTTTGGTTTTGGCCTTCTCCTTGAAATTTCGGCCTCTAATATTTTTTCTTCTTCTCAATCGTTTTTCACTCATTTGACATCACTTGGCAAAATTTGAACTACGTACAGTAAGTGACAATATATTCTAAGAATGAGGAAGAGCACATCGAACACTTAGCAATGTTGATATTGTTAACGTAGCTTTAGTTGTATGCAAAGCTTAGTGAATGCACCTTATTTCATACAGGTACATTAATTGGGACATGTTGTCTCCATGGTAGGAATAACAATGAATGTATAAAAGAGAAGATCTATCATGGAATGGGAAAATCCTAGGAATGTGGTTGAGGTCATACTTTTCATTAGGTTATCAAGTTAATATAGGAGGGTCATTAGGAACCTATCCTATTACATCATTTCAAAGGAAGGTAAATAAATAAGATGATTATATATGCTCTCATTCTCAAGATTATTGATCTAAAATAAATAATTCATGGTGTGTACAAATGCTTTCAAGAGATACTTGGTGGACACTTGATGCAAGATGAACTACTATTATGCTACGAGTCAAGAAAACTAAATGAGCACGAGTAAAACTATGTGACACATGATCTTGAGTTGGCAATTGTCATTTATGCATTGAAGCCACAGAGGCACTATGTTCTTGCAAGGATATTTTTGTTGATGAGCGACCATAGTGGGCTGAGGTACTTGTTTGAACAACCAAATATGAATGGCAGGAAACCTAAATGGTTTTCTACCCTTAGTGAGTTTGACTTTGAGATCAAACATATTAAAGGAAATGAGAACACGATTGCAAATGCTCTCAGTAGGAGAGTGCAAGTAAACCATGTTGCAATTGTAAGTTCTTATGGGAAAAAATTATAGGAGCAGATGTTATAAGAATGAGATTAGGATGAAAGGTACATGGATCTTAAGAATAAGTTATAACATGGTACATGTGAATAAGATGTGGATTATTATCTCATAGTAGATGGTTTAGTGATATTTAGGGATAGGATCTAGATAACAGTGAGCTCAAAAAGCTTAACTTGAGGGAATTTCATGTCAATCCATATTTGGGTCGCCCAGGATATCATAATACGTTGAAAACTATGAAGAAGTTATACTATTGGCCTAATTTGAGGAAGGAAGTGATAGACTATGTTGCTAAATGTCAAGGGTGTAAGTGTCTAGGTGGGTTATTACAACTGATTCTATTTCCAAAGTGAAAATGGGAGGTCATTTACATGGATTTTACCATAGGTTTTCTAAGGACATTGAGGCAACATGATTTTGTCATGGTTTTGATTGATAGGTTGACCAAGGTAGCTCACTTCATAGTGCTTAAGTATACTTATTCAACTAGTGAGGTAGCACAAGTCTTCATCAAAGATATAGTGCAGTGGAATGGTGTTCCAGAGAATATTGTATCATATAGAGATGCTAAGCTCACTTCCAAGTTTTGGAAGGAGTTGTTGGCAAGTTTGGGTGCATATTTGGCATGTAGTACAACTTATCATCCACAAACTGATGGATAGAGAGAGAATTTTAGCAGGATACTAGAGCACATGGTGAGGATGTATGTCATACATTAGCAGAGGAGGTGGGAGGAGTATATTCCACTAGTGGAGTTTTCTTACAATAATGGATACTAGGATGCTATGGAATCATTTAGCACTCCTATAGACTTGATGCTCTCGTATGACCTTGGGAAACCCTTTTCCATGTAGAAATTATCTTATATTTGAAAGAAATGTTTCAAATTCCATACATGACTTTGCCGATTCAAAAGCACGTACATATGCATGTTCTATCACTGTATACCCATTTAAACATTTTAAAATATGAAAAAATAAAATGATATGTTACTTTTCAGGTGAGGTTCATTGGTTTTACCAAGATCCCACCTATAGGAGTTTGTAGCACAACTAAATTAACTAATTTCAAGTGGTATATATACACCCCTTGGGCAGGCCTAAAGGAAAGAAGAGAAGGGATATCAAAATTATACCCATTTTTCTCCCAGATCAAGTCTAATTTTCCTATGCCTCTTACACTCCCAGTCTCTATTGAAACCCTAGTTTCCTTTGTAGAGATTTTTATCATCTTTATAACATCTTGTTTCATTTTTTATAGAGGTTTTCTTCGTGGCTCGTGCTAGACAAATCCATATGAATGCCTCATTGGTTCTTTGGCTTGGATCAGGTTGTACCTTTCCTCTACCTATTGCTGATTATTAATAAAGAATCCCATGTCTTGTTCCTGATATGTGTTGAGTGATAAAAGGTGCCTTTTTAACTCCTAATTATCTTCACATTACTTATCAATCCAGGTAAGTCTTTCTATTTCAAGAGTATGCATAGTATGTGGCAGCTATTTAACTCATAGAGTAGTGCTTCTAAACTGCAGTATAGTTCTTTCAAATACAATAGTAAATGGATGTAGCAAGTAAATTCTAATAACAATTGAAAGAAAACTCAATCCTATAATGAAACTAAATCATACACTCATCAAAGTAACAACAATCATTAGTCGAGAATACGATAGTAATATCTCATTCCTCTTTTAACTGATTTACTCTCAATCAACACAATTCTTAATATAAGCAATAGATGATCTCAATCTGAGAGCTTCGATAGCAATAGTCGATACTCTTTATAGTAGATGATCTCAAAACAAAATGCCTAATTAAATCACTAGATATGAAATAAAAATAAATGATATCAACGATATTACTACAAAATATATGAATAGAGCAATTCTGTTGAGATTGGAAAACAGGAAATAGCGAAGCGATACAATTGCAAAAAGTAGAAATTCAATCAAACCGTCACACTGCAAGAATCATAAATGCATGATACAAGAACAACAAGTGAATCCACCAAGTTTAGGCCCTTAGCCTCCAGTGAACACCACCAGATTACTTCAAGAAATGTGAAGGAACAACAATTTTTTTATATATTAATCATTGCACAAGCATTACAATAAGTTCGTGCTCCACTCAGCAGTGAGAGTTAGTGATAAACGTTACAATTTATTAATAGTCATTCTTTTCCTCTTATGCTTAAAGTTCTTGCCTTTTATAATGGGGAAAAGGTAAAAAGATAAATGGTAAAAGAAATCCCTCGGGATCTCTTGATCCTTAGGGATTCACACAATTTTCTAAGTTTAGACATTTTTTTTCCTCCTTGCGCTGATCTTTTTTCCTCCCTGTATCCCTCATCTAGATACCAAATAATAGGGTTATGAAACCAACAGCCTAGCCAATAAGGGCCTTCCCTTAAGATGTGATTACTATAGATGACAAAGTGTTTTGTAGCCAATTTAAAGTTTTCATAATTAAATGGCTCTCTATTATGTACATTGTTATTGGAAACTGTCCATCTGAGCTTTGCTATGACCAGGGAGCTTTCCTGAATGGAAAGGAAATACTTGACCCCTTTTCGGACAATGTATTTTTTAATATGCCCCAGAGTTTGGATTACTCCTTCCCTCTTCATCAAACTCTTGTTGTTGGCCAGCATTTGTAAGGGGTGTTTTGGTTCACCTCTAACCCAAAGGTATAGTCCATTTTCCTGCCTCTAGAATGTGTTGTAAGCCTTGAACCATTTCAATTTATTAATAGCGAGTGCAATGAAAGCCTGGAACTAAACATCTCCTATAAAGGGACTAGGGTTCTTTTCAAGTTCTTCTTCTAATACAAAATTGTGTAAATAAAATTCACACAGCAACCTCTGTACTATGACCCCATGATGTTTGCAACAGTTTATGAAATCCTCAATTGTTTTCAATTCTCTGGGTTTTCCAACTTTGACAACTTTGATCTTCAACTTTGAGTATCTTTCCATCAAAAAAAGGGCATAGTTATTGGGAGGAGATCTGTATGCCAACATGTCAGTATATAAGGAGCAAATAATATCCATTTGACTCCTAGACTTTTCCAGTCTTAGCTTTATTTTCTCAGTCCTCTCTTCTGCCTTTTTGTATTTATCAAATGCCTCACCTTCTAACACATTCATATCCCATAGTTGCCTCTGTAATTCCTGGTACCTCTGTTGGCGAATAGTTTCTACATCAACACGTTCTATGGTAAGCTGACCTTGTGCCAGATTTTCTTGAAGCTTCTCTATACTAGGTTCGCTTCTTGTCATAATGTCCTTGGCTTGAATATTTGTTGCTTATTCCTGCCACGAGAGTGGATTTTTATTGTCTGTGTGTTCTTATTATGGGACTGAATGCTTATATTCTGTGTAATTTTATTATGGAAGTCCGTCCTTCTATCTGGGTGGTCGTGTTGTCGGAGGGTACCACTTCCATTTGAACATCTATGTTACAAAAATGTATACTTTCTATTTGGGCAGCTACTTCTGCAACAGTGACGTGTTGTTCCTTAATAGTTGGAGTGAATATGGGCTCAATTTGAGTCCCAATAAGCTTTATATCATGAAATTTAGTTTGAATGGTTGCATTCGTTGTTTTCGAAGTTCTTCCTGAAACTTTTTCCCTTGTTAATGTCCTTATCTTTTATCTGAGTCTTTTTACTAATTTTTGCAGCCTTTGTTGTTCCTTTCTAAGACTTTATTTTTTTTTCTTCTTCTTAGAAGGAACAATTATTCCACTATTCGTTTCTACGCTTAGCAAGCTCGGTTGCTTATCTAGGTTTTGTTTTTCAAGTGTTGTGTCCTTTCCTTTACTTGTTCCTATTTCTCCTATTTGTCCCACATCCTGTGTATTTAAACCAACCTAACTAGATTCTCCTGCTGGTGCATTACTAGTTTGGTCTCCCTCTTCCTAAGTGACTTTTCCCCTTGATTCTTCTCTACCAATTACATTTTCTGAGATGCTCCTATTATGGGCAGAGTGTCCTTCAGGTTGTGTCACCTCAACATTAAAGTTGAGCGGCTTTTCAGGCTGTATAAATTCATTCATATTGGCCAAAATCTGGGCCAATTCAATATCAAATAAGTCTCGTGGGGGACTTGTGTTGGGTGTTAAGGGGAGTTCTGTTTAATTCCTCTCCTCTTCACTAGAGTGCTCTGTTTCCTCCTCATGTTCTGACTCCCACTCATCCCGTCCTTCCGACTGTAAATGTTGCTCATTTTCTGGACTAGATAGTTCTAAGTGTTAGCTACTACTACCCTGGGGATTTTTAGCTGCTACTAAGCTTATCTTGGCAGAGTATCTATGTTTTTGTGTAATGTTTACTGTGCTGGTAGTCCTCCTCCTTTTTGGAATAGGGTTAAGAGAAGGTAAAGCTAACCCCCGTTCTATGGTAAATACTAATTCTTCCCAACTTATTTTCTCTTGGGCAAGGTTGTAGCTTACTATTAGCCTAATTAAGAAATGATGACTCACAATAGTTTCTATATGCTAAGATTTTTTTATGCTTCGAGGAGCGTCATGTAATAAGAAATTCAAATACACAAGCAAGTTTACAGAACATTTCTATTTCAGAACTGCTAATAATTTAAGGTGTCATGGCCTTACCACATCTTTTCTTCCATCACATGTGATATAGCTCCAAATGATTCTAGCCAGTTTTGTCCATGGTTCTCGAGGGGATGAAGGTTGAACTCCTTTTCCCTTGACAATCAGGTCCTGTCCCTCATCCCGAAAGACTACAATAGCATCCCGCAACCTCAATTTTTTATGAGTCCATATGGGTCCGACTGCTAGTAATTTGGACACTTCAGATATTATGCATCTATCACCATAATTTTCCTTCATCTTATCATAGAATGTTCATTCTAAAAATTGTGTCAGAATTCGATAGCGATGGCTTCATTGGGTTGCTGCAGTCATGTGAAATATGCAACCCATCCAGCACGGACTAGAATTTCTCTAGCGGCAATGAAAATAGCTAGTATTAGTGGATCCTTGCACACTGTTCTTCCTCCCATTTTGCCTGAATTCTACACATTGTTAGCTTAACACAGGTAACATAGCAATAGACAGAGCTAGCAATGGAACAAGAAGTTGTTAATATCGGATGACAATTTTTCAGCATAGATACCATTAAAGACTTGTTATTATGGAATGTCGTATAGTCCAGTATAACCAAATAAAGGGTTGACATGCATGCACGAGTGCTTTGGGAGTCACTCTCTCCCCCCTTAAAATGTTAGGTTTCCTTTGACCAGTTAAATGAAGGAATGACACACTGCCGGTGACATACAGAAGTGGTAAAAATGGAAAGGAATACACATTTATGATAGGATCACAAAAAATATCGAGGTACTGAAATCGATGCATAGAATGAGAATTATGAAAAAATGTGGTGGTTTTGTGGAATGATTCGAAAAGGGAGAAAGGACATCTTACGTGGACAAGATTCTTTGTGGTCATTATTCCACTTAAACCATTATGATTGACCTTTTTTTTAAAATATATCTCATGCATAAAGGTTCAAAGAATAAATTAGGAATATAATCTCTCTGTAGTTAAAGATAAAGAATAAGAAAAGGGAGCTATAATCACTATTGATGTTGAAAATTTCACTCCAATACCATCAGTAGAGCTTCTGTTGCCCACAAGTGTTTATAACCTTGATAGAGTTGCTTTTTCACCCTTTGGAACCATGATCCTTTATGTATAATTAGGAAAGTTCCTTATGATGTCAGAATGGAGGCCATTGTGCTGGATTGGTGACCAGATGAATCACAATGGCATTGACAGGGAGGAGCGAAAAGTGGGCAGGCCGGCTCGTGATGAGACCTCCTATTAAAAGGACTTTAGTTTTATGATGCATCCATTGGATCATATCCCTGGTGTGGTTTCCATAGTAGGAATGCGACTTCACTGCTTCCTTACGATCATGGTAGGTTGGCTAATGATGAGACCCTCTATCGTCCATCTGACAAATCATAAAATTGATAGTATATATATATAGAGCACTTCCCATTTATATATAGAGGATGGCTCAACACTCCTTAAGAGTAGGGATGGTGGAAGAAGTCTAAACATACCAATATAAAAAAATATGCCCTTACTCTTATTTAATGATAATGAGCAGAGAGAATTATAGTGGTTAGCGAAGAACCAACATGATACAAATAATCAATCAATTTGATTTATAGTGAAGATAAGGACAACAAAGTTATATAGATGGTTGTGTCCTTCCATTTTCTAATCAATAATCTCATTAAAGATGATAATATTTGATTTTCTTGTTCCAGTAACCTTCAAATTTGTATCCTTATATATGTGTTTGTATTCTTGCCCTATAGAGGATCATAAAGAGTGAAATAATATTCACAAGGTGCTTATTTTCTAAAGAAAACTTTTCACAAAAGGTGTTGTTCCTTGTAGGGAATAGAAAGAAAAACACACAAAATGGTGTTGTTCCTTAAATGGAATCATAGCTGTTCCTTAAGATGAATAGCAAAAAGAAACAAAATTGCACACCGAAACTGATGTTCCTTAGAGGGAACAATAGTTGTTCGCTAGAGGGAATAGCAACTGTTCCTTTTAAGGAACAACTAAAAAAAAGAAAAATAATTGGATGTGAAATTGTTGTTCCTTAAAGGGAACATTAGCTGTTCCTTAGAGGGAACACCATTAAAACAAACTCAAACGAAACTGTTGTTCCTTAGAAGGAACAACAACTATTCCTTAAAGAGAAGAACCTTTGTTCCTTAAAGGGAACAACAAAAAGCAAATACACATGAAACTACCATTTCTTAGAGGGAACGACTATTGTTCCTTAGAGGGAACAACAACTGTTGCTTAAAGGGAACAAAAAAAAGCAAATACACATGGAAATGTTGTTTCCTAGAGGGAACGACTGTTGTTCCTTATAGGGAACAATAGCTGTTCCTTAAAGGGAACAACAAAAAAAGAAAATGTACATGAAATTATTGCTGCTTAGAGGGAACAACTACTATTCCATAGAGGGAACAATAGTTGTTTCTTAAAGGGAACATAAAAAAAGAAAACACACACAAAACTATTGTTCCTCATAGGGACGACTGTTGTTCCTTAGAGGGAACAACAATTGTTCCTTAAAGGTAATAGCAAAAAAACAAATGCACATAGAAATGATGTTCCTTAGAGGGAATTATTGTTGCTCCTTAGAGGGAACATAAATTCTTCCTTAAATGGAACAACAAAAAATCAAACGCACACAAAATTGTTGTTCCTTAGAGGGAACGAAAACTCTTCCTTAGAGGGAACAACAATTGTTCCTTAAATGGAATAGCATGAAGATTGAATATACAGGGAATTGTTGTTCCTTAGATTGAACAACAGCTATTAGTTAGAGGGAACAATAGTTGTTCCTTGGATGGAATGACAGTTGTTCGTTAGAGGGAACAACAATTTTCCTTAAATGAAACAACAAAAACAAGTACATAAGGAACTATTGTTCCTTAAAGGGAATGGCAGTTGTTCCTTGGACAGAACAACAACTATTCCTTAGAGGGAACAACAATTGTTCCTTAAAGGGAGCAACATGAAAATCAAATATACATGAGACTATTGTTCCTTAAATGGAATGACAATTTTTCCATAGAGGGAACAACAATTGTTCCTTAAATGGAACAACAAAAGAAAGTACACATGGAAGTACTGTTCCTTAAAGGGAACGAAATCTGTTCCTTAGAGGGAACAACAACTATTCCTTAAAGGGAACAACATGAAAATCTGTACATAAAATTGTTGTCCATTACAGGGGGAACAACAGTTGTTCCTTAGAGGGAACAAAAAAGGGAAAAAAGAGAGTTTATTTACAGTTTATACAAGAAAATTAAATGAAAATAGAAAGAAAAATTTATGTACAAAATTCAAAAACAAATGAATTATCCACTAGGTCAATGCTGAGGATGGGTTGTCCTCCTTAGCAAGAATTTGTATGGTGGAATCTTCCTGTAAACTGTTGGCAAAAGGATTCCCTGGTAAGCTGTTTGTGATAAAGTTGTACTCGATGTCCATTCTCTTTAATAGTATAGCCAGACCAATCGACGGTGGCTAATGTGATGGTGCCATTATCATGCACCTTTTGTATCTCATAAGGTCTTAACCATCTGGTCTGGAGTTTTCTGTGGAAATCCTAGAACCTAGAATCATAAAGGAGTGCCCAATCTCCTTCGTGGAAGATCTTCTTTTTAATAAGGACATCATGTCATTTCACTCTTTGCTGTTGGATCAGTGCAGTGTGCTTAAGGAGATGATAGCCGAATTTCATCCAATTCATTGATTTGATGTAGCCGATTAATTTGTGCCTCGTTTAAGTCCAAGCTTACCTCCTGAGCTATCCTCAATGTCTGAATTTCAAATTCAATTGGGAAGATAGGTTATTTTCCAAACACTAATTGGTATGGGGAATATCCCATGGTATTTCTCCATGTCGTATGATATACCCATAGGGATTCTGGCAATCAGGTAGCCTAGTCACGTTTATATGATGCAATTGTCTTTGTGAGTATTGCCTTGATCACTTTATTGGTGCTTTCTACCTGGCCATTTGCCTATGGGTGGTATGGAGTCATGATTTTGTGCATGATATGATATTTCTTTAATGTTGCAGTGATCTTATGGCCTATGAATTGTGGCCCTCCATCCGTGGTTACCTATCTAGGCAAGCCATATTGCATGAATATTTAGAGAAAAAAGTGGATTATCGAATCCTTATTTGCCCTTGGTAGTGCCTCTGCCTCCACCCATTTAGTCACATACTCTGTTGCAACTAATATATATGTATTTTGATTAGAGGATGGGTTTATTGGATCGATGAAGTCTAATGCTCATCACTTAAAAGGTTTAATGACTATCTAAGGGTGCAAGGGCATCACGTCAGACTACTAAGGATGTCCCATTCTCTCGCAACTATCACATGCCTGGACAAAATTCTTGGCATCTTTCAAAATGGTGGGCCAATAATAGCACATCTATAAAACTTTGTGACCATTCGTACGATTTGAAAAATGTCCACACACGGCCCATCATGGCACACTTTCAGAATGTTGGAAACTTCATCTTCCATGACACATATTCTAATGTGCATGTGAGCTCCTGTATGAAATAAGTAGCCCTCGATCCAAGAGAATCGCGTGCTGCACTGTACTATTTTTTTTCTTTCATTAGGCATCAGGTGCATGGGTAATTTGCACACTGGCAAATAATTTGTGACATCGACATACCATGGTGTTTTCACTGTTACAACAAATAAATGTTCTTCTGGAAACTAGTCTTCTACTACTGCAGAGTCATCTGTCTTTGGCATTCGTGAAAGGAAGTCTGCTACTAGATTTTCTTTTTCTTATTGATCTTTAATTGTTATATCGAATTCCTACAAAAGAATCAACCATATTGTAACTCTTCCATTTGTAACTGGTTTATTGGCTAGATATTTAATATCAGAGTGATCACTGTATAAAACCATAGGGTATTCTTTCATATAATGTCTGAACTTATTGATAGCATAGATTACAACAAAAAAATATTTTTCAGTAACAATATAATTTAATTCAATAGGAGATATATTTTTGCTAATATAGTATATTTCATATGGATTTTTATCTTCTTCTTTTCCGAGAACTGCTCCTATGGCTGTATCTAAAGCATCGGATGAAATATGGAATGGTAGATGCCTGTTTGTGCCGCTTAATACTAGCACTATTGATACAAGCCATTTTAAGTCTTCAAAAGTGTTGTCACATTTATCTGTCCAGATGAAATCAATATTTCCTATTAGTGCATATAATCGTGCAACAATCTGAGAAAAAATATTTATAAACCTTCTATAATAACAAAAAAATCCCAAGAAAATGTGTACCTTTGTTTGTGTGTAAGGGGTAGGTATTAGAAGAATCATTTGAATTTTTGCTGGATCTACCTGGATTCCAACAATTGAGAGAAAGTGACCCAAGATGAGGCCTTCGGTCATCATCATGTGGAATTTTTCATTACTTAAATAGAGTCTAGTGGCAATGCATCCTTGCAGGACTTTCTCTAATGTTTGTAATGGTCGCTCGAAGTCATCTCCGTAAGGTGTAAAGTCATCCATGTACACCTCGATCCCTTCAATTATCAAATCTAGAAAAATGGTGAGTATAACCCTTTGAAATGTGGTGGGTGCATTGCACAGCCCAAAAGGTAGGACCCTGTAAGTGAATGTTCCCCAAGCACAGGTAAAGGTAGTCTAATCCTAATCTTCATGGGCAATCTAAATTTTATTATCTCTGTTGAAGCAATCTAGGAAAGAAAAGAATTTTTTTCCTGCCAAAGTGTCCATGACCTAGTTAATGAAAGGAAGGGGAAAATGGTATTTTGGGTTGCTTTATTAAGTTGTCTATAGCCAACACATATACACCACTTTCCATTCTTTTTTGGCACCACTACTAATGGAGAGGCCAATTTGCTGTCAGATGTTGGGTAGATAAAGTTTACATCTAGCAATTTTTTTAGTTCAGCTTTAATAATATCTTTAAGATGAGGATTTAACCTCTGTTGATGTTGTTGAATGGGCCTGGTATCCTTCTCTATATAAATGTGGTGCATGCATAATTGTGGATCAATCCCTTTCATGTTCAGGTAATCCCATGCAAAGGCCTCTTTATATTTTCTCAGGAGTTGAACAAGCTTCTGTTCTTGGTCAGCAGTTAGGTTTTTGTTAATATTCAAATTTTTTCTTGGCTCAATTTCTATGGTTTTTTTTGTTATAAACAAAGGTAATTGGTATTGATTGATCGTTAATATCTTTTAGGGGATCTTCTTTTGTTTCACTATCGAATGTTGCTTTGATCATGTGACATTTTAGATTGGATCTGGCATCTGGTTGGCAAATGTAGGTGTTAATGACGTCATCTTATGTTTGACCTTTAAATTTGAGAGCATCTTCTATGGTTAGCAGTGATCTAATTTCCAGTTAGATATGATACAGGTTTTTTTCTAGTTTTGATTATTGTTAAACTTGGCTGAGTTGGAGGATATAAGGCTAAATTCTTTATTTTTCTTCCTCTTGCTATAGTCTTGCTGCCTATTCGATAGCTTATATAAGAATCCATAGTTGCTAGCCAAGGTCTACCTAGAATTAAGGGATTTCCATCGAGTTAGTTTCTAGGATTGATGATCAGAAAGTCTATAGGGTATTCCCAAGAGTCTACAAAAACCATTACATCCTGTAATGTGCCTTCTAGTTTGACTACTGATTGATCAACCAATTCCAACAAGGTCGTGGTTGGGTCCAAGGATGTAATGCCAACCTTTTGATAAGTTGTGGTTGTAAGAATATTGATTGCGGCTCCTAAATCAAATAAGGCATTGGGGAAAGGGCATCCATTTATTTGCACCGTGAATATAGGATTTCACGAGTCCTCATATTTTATAGCTATTTCTCTTCCTGATAGTAAATCACATAAGGTACCGACTACATGGAAAATTATATTTGTTCTTATTTTCCTCTTTTTCTTTTTCATACATAATTCCTCAATAATGTTTGCATAAATTGGGATGTCTTTAATAGCCTAGAGGAGTGGTATTTTTATACACAAATTTTTCAATTCTCTAGAAGATCGAAATCAAGATGTTCAATTGGGCGAGGTATTATTAATCTTTTTGGGAATGGTGGAGAACAGGTGGTTGCTTGATCATGAATTTTCTTTCTAACCATGTTATCTTCTTGCAGTGCTTGTTCTACAGGTAACAAATCTTCAATTTGAACATTTTTACCCCCCTCTGATTCTATTATTTGCCTAGATCTTAATTCAAGGTCATTGCACTCCCTTAAATTGGTTTCTATCTCTGCGTTCAATAATTTGCACAGATTGAACCGATCTGTTGTTGGGGTTCGTGTTGGGTTGGGCTAGGAGCTGTGGTCGTAAGTTGGTCTGAGGGTTCTATTACAATGTGTAGGGTGTTGGAATTGTGGGTTGAGGTAGGCAAATTGTTCCCATTGGCTGATTTGTAGGTCTCTGCCAGCTTGACTACCAATTCTCATTCTGTGAAGTTGAGAGTGGCCATTGGGATTGATATATGCATTATTTTGCCAAAACGGTGGAAAGTAAGAGGAATTTTGGCCAATTGTTATTTTGATTTGATTGGTTGGGTTAAGGTGGCATAGGGGATGGTTGTTGTGACCAATTGGAAAAAGATGGCAAGTTCTGCTACATTGTTCCCGGGTATTGTTGTGAATTATATTGCAACATTTGAAAGAAAGAGGTTGGATCAGTCTACGTTCCTGTTTGTTGTGGTTGCCATTGGCAATGGTGATTTAATAGGTAGACTGGTTTTGTATCTTCTTCTGCTTCCTTATGGACTGCTTTTAGCCCTGGGATTGATGGACACCTTTCTGTAGTGTGATCTTTTGTACACATGGCGTAGTCTTGCACCATATCCAGTGGGCACTCCTTGTGATTGTGCTTCTTTCTGCATCTAGGGTAGAATATCACCAAGTTTTGTTCTACTTTTGCCTGCTTTTGTTTGGCTTGCATAATGTCCAATTGCATTGTTAGAGTCCCTAAAATATCAGTTTTGAAATCCTCTAGCAGATTTCCAATTTCTGTGTGAGTTATACCTCCACCAAAGATTTTTTTGTCCCTTGCAGTTATGTCGCGTTCCGCTGGCTTCAATCTCCCACTTGAACACTTGATACAAAAATTAATAATGTCAACATAATTCTCATAATATATATCACCTTTACGCATAATATTTAAAGTTTCTACCCATTGTTCTTTCATCCCTTTAATTAGTGTAGCTTTCAACACATTATCAGGTAAAGGCAGAGTTGCATAGGGAGACCGATGGAGGTTATATTGAAATCGTTTCACATATTCTTCTAATGCTTCACCTAGTCTTACTACCATCTAGAATATTTCATCTTTCAATTCCCTAGATCTGCAATAGTCCTGATACCTTTTTAGGAAAGCGGTTTTCATTTGTTCCCAATCATTTATTATTCCTCCACCTAATCCCATAAACCATCACAAGGCTGCTCCTTTCAGTGTACAGGGGAACAATTTTAATTTTTTGGGGTTAGTGGTATAATCATACCCCCCACACAATATATCAAACTTGAACAGGAATGCATCTGGATCCTTTAATGTCAACCCATGAAAGGTAGAAATATTTTGGAGAGGGATGGCTTTCATAGGTGCGTTGACCACTTTGTCAACGATGGCATACTACAAGGTGGAGGTCTGAGGTGTTTGTGGGTTATTGGCAATTTGATCAAATATGTGCCAATACTCTTCTGGGATCTCTAGAGAATTATTCCTAGCATGAGTAGAAGGGGTGGGAACGAGCTTAACAACACTCCCCTACTCTGGGATAATGAGCGTTTCTTACTGAACTACTACATGAGGGGATCTTGGCTCCTTTGTTTCACTTGCTTCTTCTTGAATGAACTTAATGACACTCCCTCCATCTGGGGTGCTGAGTGTTCCTGGTTAAATTATTACCTGAGGGGATCTTGGCTCCTATGTTTCCCCTATTCCTCCTCCACCTTCACAAACATTACTAGAATTCCCTTCTTGTAAAGAAATTGGGTGAGAGTTTTCAATTTCTTGAAAACTCTCCTCAGTCTATTCTGTTTTGTTGTGGACCTCAGTGAAGGCTACAGATGGTGAGCCTGTGGCCTGGAGGGAGCTAGTAGGTTGTCTGGAAGCAACTTTTCTAGGACTTATTGATGGCTGAGATTCAACTTTCTTTATGATGTCATTTATGAAAGTTGATCATCCAAGGGGCACCAGTCCCTTAGCTTTGTCGGGTTTGGGTAGTGGAATTGGATTATTTTTAGTTTTTTTTCTTAGTCATACACATAATTCAAATATTTACCTCTACCCTAAGTTCTTAGCAATTTTGCTGGAAAGCAGGCAGGGGAGTAGGCATTTTACGTGCTCCATACACAGGTTCTTACCTTTCATTTTTAATACACAATTCTCTCCCAATAGACAAGCAACAAATACCTATTTAAAATTTCTACAATTGTGCTGAAAAGCGAGCAGGGGAGCAAGCACTTTACTTGCTTGTTACGTAGGTTCTTACCTTCCATTTTCAAAACCCAATTATTCTTCAACAACAATCATCAGATGTACACTACTCCTTAGAAATGGCTACACTCTCACCATAAACGACACCAAAATGTTTAGTGACAAAAGGTGCATTTTTAACTCCTAATTATCTTCACATTAATTATCAATCCAGGTAAATCTTTCTATTTCAAGAGTGTACACAGTATGTGGTGGCTATTTAACTTAGAGAGTAGTGCTTCTAAATTGCAGTATAGTTCTTTCAAATACAAGAGTAAATGGATACAACAAGTAAAGTTTAATAGTAATTAAAATAAAACTAAGTCATCTAATGAAACTAGATCAGGCACTCATCAAAGTAACAACAATCATCAGTCGAGAATACAGTAGTAATAACTCATTCCTGTTTTAACTAATTTATTCTCAATCAACACAATTCTTAATATAAGCAGCAGATGATCTCAATCTAAGAGCTTCGACAACAATAGTCAATACTCTTTACAATATATGATCTCAAAACATAATTCTCAACTAAATAACTATATCTGAAATAATAATAAACCGTATCAATGATATTACTACAAAATATATGAACAAAACAATTCCGTTGAGATTGGAAAACAGGAAATAGCGAAGTGATACAATTGTAGAAAGTGTAAATTCAATCAAACCATCACACTGCAAGAATCATAAATTCATGATACATGAACAACAATTGAATCCACCAGGGTCGGGCCCTTAGCCTCCAGTGAACATCACCGAATTACTTTAGGAGATGGGAAGGAGCAACAACTGTTTTATATATTAATCATTTCATAAGCATTATAGTATGTTTGTGCTCTGCTCAACAATGAGAGTCAGCAATAAACGTTACAATTTCTCAATAGTCATTCATTTCCTCTTCTACGTACAATTGTTGCCTTTTATAATGGGGAAGAGGTAAAAAGATAAATAGTAAAAGCAATCCCTTAGGATCTCTCAATCCTAAGTGATTCACACAACTTCCTCCTTGCATCGATCATGTTGATTTTCTTTTGGATGTATCTATAACTGCCACGTCCTTCCTTCTCTTACTGCTTTCTCATTGTTCCTTGGTTACGGAAGAGTAGTTGTCCCTTTTCATATTTTTCCTGCATAAAGAAAGATACGATCAACTAAATTGTAATTACAGATGATTTGCTCATTTTTACCATAATCCTTTGATATATTAACATTTTAGGATATAAAAGGGACATTTTTAAAGGAAAAGGATGATGAAATAAATAACATCTGCATATCTCTTACACGACTCAACAATATGTTATTGTCTCATGGATATCAATTTGTATGTTTATATTTAATGATCTAACATTTATTTTATGCATGCACTTTGAATTATATATCATGCATATGCTTCTCCGAATTGGCTTGTAGG
Source organism: Pinus taeda (assembly GCA_000404065.3). Lineage (NCBI taxonomy): Eukaryota > Viridiplantae > Streptophyta > Pinopsida > Pinales > Pinaceae > Pinus > Pinus taeda. The sequence goes on along the minus strand of APFE031475932.1, from coordinate 88,956 downwards.
CCTCCTTGATTATGGAGGAAGAAAAGGATTTGGACCTTACGAAAACATCATCAGATGTAGGACCTCTGGGTATGTTTCCAAGTCCACATTTAATAATTGAAATGTTTTGCATGCTTACTTGACTACTCTTTGTTGATTATCTTATTATGCTGTGTTGAGGTTGTCAAACCTTAGCTTAGAGAACTTTTCCTACCAACATGAATGGATGATCCAATGTTTAATTAATATGCTAAAAAATTCCATCAACGAAATTGATGGATTTTACTATGGTAATTACAAGGAAGAGAGGTTATAAAAGGGGAAGGAGTTTGATAAACTATAATGTACATTCTTCATGAGTTATGTTATGGAATAGTTTATTGCACCAATCAAAAGGGGTAAGATCTAGTCAAGCATTGAGAAATATGAAGGAAATATTGTTTAGAATTATGATTGTTTGGATTAGGGTAAATTAAACACTGTTTCAATGAGATTAAACATTATTGAACCCAACATATTCCTTGATCAATTAAACTATCTAGAGGGCCCTTTCATTTTATGTGTACCATATTTTAAGCTGGAGGTTTTGTCTTGTCTATACATGTGATATCCTTCTTAGAGGTCCTTTCAGTCTTATATCTATTCAGTGCAATTGGTTAATGACAAAGGTTCCTTACAAAAGTATGGGAAAAAATTATTCATTTTCCTATAAATCTTATTTTTCCACCAGTTGACTACACTGTTAAATTATTTTTTGAGGTTCTAGTCGAATATATGTTCCCTAGTTTGTATTCCTTCTGAGATAACATGTGCTTTGTTATACAATTTATGCACTAAGTTGGTACAAGCTTCTGGGATAGAGTAACGATATAGGTACTTACAATTATTAGAAAAAAATTATTTACCGATCTACAAGTTGAAAATAAATTGATTTTCCTTTGTATATATATTTGTTGTTGTTGTATTGGCTTGTAGTGATAGAGGTTTGGCATTGTATTGTCTCTCAAAAATTATTGAGTGCATAGATTAGTTCTTTGGCAAAAATGTTGTTCTGGTTATAATTATTTCTTATGAATTCAATGAGTTTATCATCAAGAAATCCTAAGCTTGTCCTTTAATAAGCTGTCATCTAGAAGAAATATTGTATGTAGGATTACAGATAGAGATGCAGTTGTAGTACAAGAATTATTTCCATGTAGTAATTATGAAAGAGATATTGCAGGTGCTTATATTAGAGGAGGTATTGTATGATTAAGATGTATTGATGTACTATGATGTTCCTGCTTGTCTTGTAGAAATATTTACTGATTATTGTTATGCTTGATAATTATATGTTCTATGATAAGAGCACAAGGAGTTTTTCTATGATAATTTGGTAGTAAACAGACTTTATTTATTTCAATAAATAGCAACTAGTTTCATAAGACCATTGATTTTCTCAGGAGCTTGTACCATATCTGGATTGATGTATTATTGTAGAAAGTGAACATTGTTTAGGGTTTTGGTCGCTTAATATCTATATTATTGAATGCATTAAGAACAAAATTTAGGGTTTTTGGAATTTTTATCTCAATATTGTTGGGTAACTATGATTAGCTTGTTCTTGTCATTGATGAGTTCATATTATGAATATAATATAGATACATTGTTGTTGAAACCTATTCTTTGGGATTAGGAAATCCCATGTAAATATTGTAAATATAGAAATGAAGGAAGCTAGAAGATGAAGAGACATTGGGAGATGAAAACCAATAGCCTCCCTCTCCTTGTATATAATCATATCCTCTATTAATGATGTAACATAAAAATTCATTCTTGGAGAGACTCCTGGGCTGACATGGTATCAGACCACAAGCCCAAATTTAGTTTATTTCTGTTGTAACTCCTACCACTCTTTTCTATACTATTCCAATGGTCATTTTTGTCCTCTCTCATTTAATTCTTGCAACACATTATCCAATTATTCTGTGTTTTATCAACATGTTCAAAGAAAATGTTGAATGTTGCATGCATGTGATACATCTACATGCCATAGTGTAAGTAATACAAAATGTTGGTTACATCTGCAGTGAGTTTGTTACTTTGGTGCAAACCTTGGAACAATTATGAATCAAGCATAAATCTATGTGCATAATTTGTGTTGTTATCATCATGGAATGCAACGTTGAGAGGAATGTTAAATAGTGAGATTGAAACAAATGTATTAGTTTGGTCTCAGTGAATTATATGCACATATTTGTGTTAAGTTTTGAAGGAAATGTTGAATATGTTAGAACACCAAATAAAACCACTGTCGTGATGAAAGTCAGCTTGAATTGTTGACCTATGTTATTTTTTGTTCACTTTTTGGAGAAATGGTGAGCATGGTGATAATTAAACCTTGGTTTGTTGAAGTCTTGATTCTACAACATATAGTTGGTGAAATTGTGAATATACACTGGTTATGACAGCCCATGGTGCATTGGACAACTTGGTGAATGGTGCATTGTATATTTTGGTGAATGTTGCAAGCCATGGAATATTGTGTTGTTGCGCTCAAGGATGATAATGCCATGGTGTCCCATTCAAGCCAAGAGTCAATGTTTCTCATGTAATTTGTGGTATATAATGGTGTTCCCCTTATATGATAACATCGATATATGAAACCAAAGTTATTCCTTGTGCCTGAAGCTATGTGTTAATGGATTAAAGGAATGGTATTTCATAATTAATTTGATGTGCATGGTTCATTGGAGTGGGTAAGTGTGTATGTTTTGAATTCCTTTTTCATTTGGTATGTTGTACCTTTAAATATGAAAAATGCTTGGCTCATATAATTTAACATGGTATAAAGTGATATGACAGATAAAGTGCATATGGTATATGCGTTGAGGGGTTTTTTAAAAGTTACGTTATTTAAAGTGTTTTTATGAAAACTATGGTATATATGTAGCATAATAACCATATTCATGTTCCCTTTAATTTATAAAGGCCATAAGTGGTATGTAGTAGGGTATGAGAGAATTATGTCATACAATACGAAATTTCATGGTGTATGGAAGTATATTGAGAGGCTACATTTTTAGGTGAATATTGTTCGAAGACATAACCAATCAATTTCGTTATAAAAATATCAAGTTTTTGTTGCAACTATTGAAATTATTTTGGGCATAGATCATATTATATGATACATTCACTCGTATCCATAGTGGGAGTAGTTCTCACTAGAAAAAATAACTACCATGACTGGTCAAGGAAGATAATGCACACCCTTATTTTCAATGAGCTGAGGAATTTGTGAAGGATTTTTATTTTTTTTGCAATTTCCCAAAATGAACTTGTGTATTTTTCATTCTTTTTGGTTTGTTTATATTAGATATTTGTTATGTTCCATGTTTATGATTCCATAATGAATATTTTATTATTCATTGTAGACATGTCATCTGAAGGAACAAGCGAGCGTAAAAGAAGAAGAAATTTGTCACAAAAATCACGTGAGAGGTCTAATGAAAGTCGTCATTTACGGTATCAACAAAATAAGGATGTCATAATGAATATAGGAGAGCTACATATAATAGAAAAACAAGTGAAGCCACTCTTGAAAATGATTTTATAATTCCTGGTATAATGGAAATAACATTTCTTGTTGATAGTTCATTATCGCAATATGGTCCTCGTTAGCATAATCTTGTTGTTTGATGCTCTTCTGAAAATTTTCATAACATTAGGGAAACATCTTGAAATCGAGGAGAATGCCATATAATTATTGTGCATGCAAATGTCCACCCTAACCCTTATGTGTGTCCAATTGCATGTTTAGATGGCCAAAGGTTGCAAAACATCCATGGTGGAACGAAGAATTGATTACTTTGAAGATGGTTGGGGTTTCACATGGAAGTTGTTGGAAGAAAACACTGTAGATATAAATAGCAAATGTCGTGGTTATCTTTTGTTCCGAATAGTCCATGGTTTGGTTCTAATATGCAACTACATTGAAGTTCCTTTCCTATTATATGACATGATAACTCACATCTCTTTTCCAATAGATACTGATAATTCAACTAATGAGAAAATGTCTTGGATTTGGTACCCAATATGGGAGGATTGCAATGATTTGATTGAGTATGGAAATGTTTTTGTAATTTCTCCCCGTATGGATTCTGTTGATGAGATTCCACCATTAGATATGGCTATGGATTCTTAGGATATTAGTATTCTTAGGAGTTCTTATAAATAGTTCCATTTTATATACTCTATTTGGTTCTGGAAAATATTTCCATTTCTCTCTATATACATACTATGGGCCTTTATGGTAATACCTTAAAATTATGCTTGTATCGATATTTGTGATGAAAATATTTAATATTGTTTCCCATAAAGTTTTCTTATTTATATTTAAATGTTTCTCGATGTTATGCATTTTTCTTTGTCTGTATAATTATAATTTCTATGAGCTATGTTATACATATTATTTGTATTGGTTTTTTCATTGATTGTCATACAATATTATATGTTTATGTTCATTTTAATATTTACATTTATATTTTGATAGTATATAGTTCCAAATTTTTAGATATACTTCCAATTCATATAATTCTTAGAGTATTGTGTCCCAATACTATGGGTTTGATTTTGATTATAATATGATATATGGAAATTTAGACATTTTTGTATAAGCCATTTGGAAGAATTCATTTCTGTTTTTTGCCATTTTGAAATTTTTTGTTTTTGTTTTCAGCCATTTGGAAAAAGCCTTATACGTTTTGGGCAGTTTATATCGTTGGGAAAAAATAACATGTACACCTTTTATGTTTTTCATGATTTCCAAAAAAAAAACTTGTGCCTTTTTCATTCTTTTTTGTTTGTTTATATTAGATATTTGTCATGTTCCATGTTTATGATTCCATAATGAATATTTTATTATTCATTGTAGACATGTCATCTGAAGGCACAAGCAAGCATACAATAGAAAGATATTTGTCGCCAAAATCACGTGAGAGGTTTAATGAAAGTCATTATTTATGGTATCAACAAAATAAGGATGCCATAAATCAGCATAGGAGAACTACATATAATAGAAAAATGAGTGGAGCCACTCTTGAAAATGATTTTATAATTCCTTGTAAGTACCGTACTATGGATGATATAATGGAAAGAACATTTTATGTTGATAGTTCATTATCATGATATGCTCCTTATCAGGATAATCTTGTTCTTCGATGCTCTTCTAAAAATGTTCATAACATTGGGGAAACATCTTGAAATCGAGAAGAATTCCATATCGATATTGTGGATGAAAATGTCCACCCTAACCCTTATGTGTGTCCAATTGCATGTTTAGATGACCAAAGGTTGCAAAACATCCATGGTGGAGGTAATGATGACATTTTGTGTGATGATTTGGATGATAGTTTACTTGGCCATTTGTTTGATAATTTAGATCCAGTTGCTCGAAACATTAGATCTTCAAATCCCACTTCTCAAAGTAATGTGGTCCCACCAAGAGAATCAATCATCCTTGATAGCATTTCATGTGGAACAATGGAGGTAACACAATTATATTTTTATTTTCACTACAATAGTGGTTGTTCTATTACATTCCTATATTTACAAAGTTTTGTTTACTAAACTTATGTTATTTTATTCTCTTCGAATAGGATACAACTTGTTTTAATAGAGGTATAGAAATTAACTCCCAAAGAATTCCATCTACTAATCTGAGAAGTGAAGATGAACCATGTCATAATCTTCCTGTTTATTCTCATCAATGATCAAATTGCCACAGTAATGTAAATTTTCAATGTTTTTGATTTTCTTTTCATTTATTAAATTTCTAGTTGCTTGGACATTGAATTTTATGGCGTTTTTTATTTTCTTTGAAGAGGACAAAAGTCATTTCAACAGAGGCATACAAATTAACTTCGTAGATGTTCCATCTACTAATGCTAGAAGTGAAGGGGAACCATCTCATATCATTCATCCACATTGCCAAACAAATGTAAATGTTGAGTGCATTTGATATTTTTCTCATTTTTTCATTTATAGTTGCCTGGAATTTGTATTTTGTAAGCTTTCATGGAGAAACCATGATCTCATCTCATTAGGTTGAGGAATTGGAATCCAGAACATCAAATTGTAAAACTAATGTAGATGTTCAATGTATTTGATTTATTTTCAATTTATGAATCTTTCTTTTTTGGAAATTTAATTTTATAACGTATTTAATTTTTTTGAAACATGAAATGACTCATTTCAATAGAGGCCTAGAAACTACATCCAAAAGTGTTCCATCCAATGGCCTTAGAATCCAAGAGAAACCATCTCATAACCCTCATCCAGATGAAGACATAAATGTAAATTTTGAATGCATTTGATTCCTTTTCATTTTCTTTGTTTATAATTAGTTGGAAATTAAATTTTAATGTATTTTATGACAAAGAGACATTTACATCCTCTCAGGTTTGTGAAATTCACACCATAAATTTGGAAATACATTCTCATAGATCCATTCCACATGCTTCAAATTTGCGAAGGGATTCTCATGTTCTTGATGATGAAGTAAATGTTAGAAGAAATTTTACTCATCCAAATGGTTTTCGACATGTTTCAGCTAGTAGAGATCATATTCATTTTGATGAAAACATGATTGCAGTGCATAAAAGGTTTTGAGCAAAGATAGATAGCTTTTTAGTTGTCCAAATGTGCCACATTTTCCAAGAATCATACCATGTTCTGATACATTCTAAAGTACCTATTTGTAGACAATGTAAGAGTGAAAGAGGAGCCAATCATTTTTGTCGATATAATAAGATGGATCCTAGTGAGCAACCTCATATTTTAAGAGTTCTTACTCAAGCTGAAGAAATTCTAATAGCATGTGTGAATCCTATTTTGCAAGTGACACATGCTCGAGGTGGGCAATATAAGTATAGTGGTCATACAATTAGCTTTCCTCAATATATTTCTAAATTTGTACAAAGACTTCCCTGACATGTTGAAGACATTGACTTTCTAATTGTGATGAGACATGGCACTCAGTCTAAATATTATGAATGTTATGTCAAAAGATCTCAAGATGTGTAATTGATTATGATTCAGTGAATGCTCTGCCCAAAATATCAACAGATGTCTCCTCCAGGCTTAAATTTGTTTATTTTGATATTGAAGAATCTCAGATCAATGAAGCTAATAATGAAGGGTTTCCTGCTAAGAATTTTCCCTTTCATCCTTCTTCTTTTGTTTCTTGCCTAGCAAAGAAATGAAGAGAAATGGAAGAAATTAGAGAATTTCTTGTTAATGTTGATTCTTCTCATGTTCAAGACATGGATTGGCTGAGTACTGGAACCACTCTAGTTAATGAATATAATACAGAGGGGTTATTAGATATGGCATTCCCAACATTGTTCCCCACTGGTGATGCTGATTGGTTGCAACCACGTATTTTTAGTGTTGAACTTCATGAGCATGCATTGTGTCTTCTCAGGTACTATGACAAAATATTTGGAAGCCATCCACGCTTTTGATATTACCTATTAAAGATGATAATGTGGCATCAGGGCCAAGCAACTGCTACAATTTTTGTAAAGAAACATTTACAAGATAACTCACCTACAACAATTGAGGAGTTGCCTCACCAACTATCTGATTTACTAGATAATAAGTCGGTTGAGCATCTTATGTAGTTTGGTTCTTCTTTAAGAGGTACAAGGGCATACTAGAGTAAGCGTTGATCTGAATTGACAGACATGATTACTAAGTTAGGATGTCCATCTTCATTTTTTACTTTGAGTGCAGCTGACACAAGGTGGCCAAAGTTGCATAACCTCATGCCCATTCATTCACATTCTCGTTCTTCAAATGAGTATCATATGAAAATTGAGAATGTTATCAAATGCCCTCATATTGTTTCAACATTTATGCACATCAGATTCAATATTTTTCAAGAGGATGTTATCCACAAATATCTTAAAGCTAAAGAATTCTGGTACAGGTTTGTGTTCAATTTGTTTTCTATACTTTTTCAATTTTTACTATGATTCTATCTATATTTTTTGTAGTATCTATATCTTCATATTTTTTAGATATTAGTGGCAACATAGAGGTTCAGCACATATCCGTGGTTTCTTATGGTTAAAAGGTTCTCCTCACATGGAAATACTTGATTGGTCGACTAGTTCTAATGTACAACTTGCAAATATATTCTTCGAAAAAATATGTAACTACATGGAATCCACGTGACGTACATCGTCACAACATAATGGTTCCACAAAGCCTCAATGGTGACCTTTGCCTATTGAATACTGGTTAGATTTTCTCTTCTAATCCTCATAATGATTACAAAGAATTGTTAAACTATGTCCAAAGGCACACAAAGTGTAATGTAGATTCTTTTTTGTGCAAAAAGGGCAATATTCTAACATATCAGTACAATGCTCCATGGGATATTTGTGATGAATAAAGATTGCTCATATATAATAAAGGAAGAAAAAAATATGAGCCAACAAGAAATGATGACATGCTTAATGTACATAACATTGACCTTCTAACAATGTGGCGTGCAAATGTTGATTGCCAGCTAGTGCTTTCTCGCTATCCTGTGTTGAAATACATTGCTAGGCATGCATCAAAAGCATAAAAAAGGTATGAAAGTTATGATCATATGTTAACTAGAATTTCAAAGTATATTTCCTCTAAGGATCATGCTTTATGTGCATATAGAAAGTTTCTTGCAGAAACGATTGTTGACCGTGATATTGGAGCACAAGAAATATGCCATATGTTGCTTAAGCTACCTCTTGTTGTTTGTAGTCGGAAATTTTTTCCCTTAAACGTTGGAAGAAAGGTTTCTAGGAAAATATCAAGGGATGGCTTGCAATGTTGATCTGAGAATACTTTTATTCAACATTATCAGAAGAGACCCTTTTTCATTGAACATCTATCTTTGATAAAAAAGCAAGATCTTCGACATTTGATAGCAAGCGTAAACAAGATCCATGGAAGCCTAGAGATGTTCATGCTATTGTTCGGGTTTGGCTATGATTTTATTCTATTCTTGGTGAGGCTTCAGAGGAATTTGAAACCTTTTGCTAGACAAAATTGCTATTGTACAAGCCATTTCGTGACATTCGTGTAGAAATTGGCCTTTCAACTGAAATTATTATTGAAAATTGGAGGAATTTTTGATATCGAGCACGGCATGTTGATCAACATCCATTAATTATAGACAATATTCAAGATGAAAAAGACGGTGATTTTTCTAACTAGGAAATGAATCTTGAAGATGATTTTCAAGAATGGCAGATTTTCTTTCGCTTGGTTCCACCAAATGATGTGAATGTTTCTGATCTTCACACCCTTGGTCGAAGGGACTTTGATATATCCCTTGACTGGGAAAGTACAACTACTTTTGATGATGTTGCAGAAGAAGCTATTAATTTTATAAGGAATGCAAAATCAACAAGTGATATAGTTCACCTTTCAAACAGAATGTTTGTATCTCCAGATTCTTTGTCAGAAAAACAATGACTTGCTTTTGAAATTGTCTTAAGGATCTTTGCGGAATATGATATTCATGAAGCTCTTCTTATGATTATTCAGGCCACTGCAGGTAGTGGGAAGTCATTCCTCATTCATTTTATTTTTGAAGCTCTTTCTAATTCGTCAAGTAATGGAAGAAGCCCTTTGCTTCTTCTTACCCCAACAGGAATAGTTGCTTTTAATATACATGCAAAAACAATACACTCAGCTCTAAAAGTATCAATTAAAGATATGGAGCCACTAGAGGGGTAGTCACTTGCAGTATTCCAAAAAGAAATCTGACATGTTAGATATATATTGATTGATGAAATTAGCTTTCTACGATCAAGGTTGTTTATGCAAAGAGATGCCTGATTACAAGAAGCATTTCCAAAGAAAAAGAATTACCCTTTTGGTAGCAGATCCATCATCCTTGTGGGTGACCTTGGCCAACTGCCTCCTGTTAGAGATACACCTTTGTATGCAGGTAATACAATAGCCAAAGTCTTGTGGAACAAATTCAACATTGTTCTCACTCTTGACACAATCTTTTGCCAGCAGGGAATAATTAGAAATAATCTTGTTTTCGTAGAGTCCTCAATAACATAAGAAATGTAGAACCTGTTCTTGAAGATTGGGATTTACTTACGTCACAGGCTGATATGAGGTTGCATCCTATAGAAAGAGATTTATTTAATACAATTGTTCATATGTTTCCAACAAATAATTTGGTCTCCTATCATAATAGGCATATCTTAAAATCATTAAATTCTCTAATTGCACGATGTGTTGTTGAGCATTCAAGGCGTTCAGAAATTAGTGGTGTTGATGATGATCAATTGGACCGTGAAGTTTTGTTGCGTCATGGTGAGCATGCTATGTTGACATGTAATTTATCGGTTGAAGGTGGCTTGGTGAATGGTGCACTTGGTTATGTTAAGGATATATTCTATCCGCCTACCTCTAAGCCACCTCAACTTCCAATGTTCGCAGCTATTGTTTTTGATAAGTATGTTGGTGTTCCATTTTATGCAAGCAATCCAAACATTGTCCTTATCACCCTAGTGATAAGAGGAAATCGAAAACAAATTCCTTTGAAGATGGCATAGGCTCTTACAATCCACAAGTCATAGGGATTGACTTTATAATGAGCATCAGTTGATATTGAGAATAGAGTGTAGCAAGGCCTTACCTTCACAGCCATATCAAGAGTGAAATCAATAGATGGTTTACGCATTGCACCACTTTTTTCTTTTCAATGTTATGCCAAGATGAAAGATAGCACATATGTTACAATTAGGAAGAAGGAAGAGGAGTGATTGAAGTCTGTATCACTATGAAATACAACTAATAACATTGTGAGCTTTTTTATAGTATGTTTTTTGAATTCCTTTTATTATCCCCTTGATTTACTTTTAATATAATCATCATTTTCATATGTTTATTAGATTAATAAATTCATCATATTCATTGTAATATTTGAGAAAGTTGTTTACATCATTTTTCATGTTGTTCATTTTACTTATTTAATTTTTTAAGTGCCTATTTCTCATTTCTTTGCAACAAACCATTCAAACATAAACAATTAGTTATATGAACCAATCATTCCAAATCATTTCTATAACTGGTTCATATTGATATTAATATTGTGGATTCATATTACATCATGAAATGAAAAAATGGAGGTTCTGAATATTGGCCATGGTTTTATTTGATTTCTACAAGTTTTTCTATTGTATTTTGAAATGAGGCTTATATTTGTAGAAATTTTTACATCATTTGGTTCATGTAACACGAGATTTTTTTTTTCATGTAACACTATAACATTAATTTTTTAACATAAATAAAAATGGGGTGTTATGTTTTATGTATATACATACATACATACATACATACATACACACACACACACACACACACACACACACACACACACACACACACATATATATATATATGTGTGTGTGTGTGTGTGTGTGTGTATGTGTGTGTGTGTGTATGCATATTTATTTGTGCATGTCTTTATTGATTTTGCTTTTGTTTTTTAGTCTTTCAAATGCAGAGATGAACAATAATGATGTCATCTATTATTCCAAAATATTATTCCAAAATAATACGCGACATTGCTGGAGCTATAAGCTTTCTTTCGTATTTTTGGAACAAGTTTGATAGAAAAAATGGGTTCATCCTACATTTATTGATGATCATATTTGTAAGCTAGATCAAACCAAAACACACATAAAATACTTGAAACATGAGCACCAGAGGGAGTCTGGGAGGAGAACAAGAAGGAATTGGTTGGAAAGTGCTAAGTATCGTGAACATTATCCTGTTGATTTGAATTGGTGTTGCTTTTGTGATCAGTTTGGTTGTGTTTTGGAAGAGGTCGCTCCATAGATGACTTTTGAAACATTGTTTAAACTTCAATTTTGTAGTGGAATTGTTTGATGTAAAGAAAACAAAAAATATATGTTAAGACTCAATGTTCTTTTTCTGGTTGCAATGTTGGTTAAATTGATTATTTTAAACACTAATGTTGTTTTTATGTACAAAATTGTATATTTCTAGTTTTAAAATGTCCTATTATGTTGTTCTTCTTTAAATCCAATGTGTGCAACTTAGATGTGTTTTTTCAATTATGTTGCTTTCCTCCAAAAGAAATGTTACTATTTTATATCTTTCTCTTGAATTTCTGATTATTGTGGTCTTTTGTGTGGATCCCTTCACTTTGTTCACGTCTTTAATAAATGAAAATATTGTTTAAATTTGTAATATTATTGTTGGGATTTCATCTTCTACGTGTTTATATCAATATTCTTGAGATTTATAGTATTAATACATTCATGTATTGATATCAACATATTTATGGCTTAAATTCTATTTATTGTTCATAATGTAGTGATATATATGTGTTATTATTAATGTAATGTTGATTTATCATGTTTTAATGATTTATGGTTTTCAATGTCGTTCTGATATTGTTTTTTATTATTTTTTTTTGTGTTATAACATTATTTATGTTTATAATATTCATGCAATGGATTTAGGGCTTAGGTTAAGTTTACTATTTCCTTGGGTTTACAATATTAAATAATTAGGTTTATTTGTTCTTTAAGTTTGTAACATTAATAATTCCTACGATTTGTCATTTATTTCCTTTGTTTTATTAATCCCCAATATTAAGGTTTAAATAATACTCCTAAGGTTTAATATTAATCCCTTACATTTACAATGCTTATCCCTTCAATTTATTTACGTGCTACTTTCATAATATTAACAATCCATAGGATTTATTGATCCATTAGGTTTATAATATTAATAGTCGTGTGTGTTGATCAATCCATTAGGTTTAAAAAATTAATTCCTATTAATCCCTTCTATTTTTAATATTGGTCCCTTGACATTTTGATCCTTTTGGTTTCTAATATTTTTCCTTTGGGTTTATTAATTCCCAATGGTTTATAATGTCAAATTATTGGGTTTCTTCATTCTTCAACTTTTTAATATTCATAATTCCTTGGGTTCATAATCGCTTGAGGTTTTAGTGTTAATCCCTTGGGTCTATTATTCCTTTGGGTTTGTTATGTCAATCCATTGGGTTTATATTATTAGTCCCTTTTGTTTAATAATATTCCCTTAGGTTCATAATCCCTTGGGGTTTTAGTATAAATCCCTTGGGTTTATAATATCAATCACTTGGGTTTATTATTCCTGAGTCAAACATGGTTTATTATAATGTTGACCATGGTCCAACATGGAATTGTGATAAGGATTGTCTCAATATGAAAATCAATGATGGTCGATCATGTTTATTTCAATGTATATAATATTTTTGGTAGGGCTTATATACATTGGGTTTATAATATTAGTCCTTGGATTTAATATTATTCCCTTGGATTCATAATCCCTTCGAGTTTTAGTATTAATCCCTTAGTTTTATTATTCCTTTGGGTTTATCATATTAATCCCTCAGGTTTATTATTCCCTTAGGTTTATAATATCGATCTTGGTAAACCATTTTCAATCATAGCCAACCATGGTCAACCATGCTTGAATGTCACATTGTGACAAGGATTGTCTCACCATGAAAATAAATAATAATCCCTTGGATTTATTATTCCTTTGGGTTTAATATATAAATCCCTTGGGTTTATTATTCCCTTGTGTTTATATTATTAGTCCCTTTTGTTTAACAGTATTTGCTTTGGTTCATAATCCCTTAGGGATTTAGTATTAATCCCTTGGGTTTACAATATCAATCGCTTGGGTTTATCACTCCTCAGTCAAACATGGTTTATTATGATGTTGTCCATGGTCCAACATGGAATTGTGATAAGCATTGTCTCAATATAAAAATCAATGATGAACCATCAGGTTTATTTCAATGTTTATAATATTTGTCTTAGGATTTATATACGTTGGGTTTACAATATTAGACCCTTGGGTTTAATATTATTCCCTTGGGTTCATAATCCCTTGCGGTTTTAGTATTAATCCCTTCGTTTTATTATTCCTTTGGGTTTCTCATATTAATCCCTTGGATTTATTATTCCCTTAGGTTTATAATATCGACCATGGTAAACCATTGTCAATCATAGCCAACAACGGTCAACCATTCTTGAATGTCACGTTGTGACAAGGATTGTCTCACCATGAAAATAAATGATGTTTATTTTAGTATTTGTAATGTTTATATTTGGGTTTACGAATGTTGGGTTTATAATATTAGTCCCTTGGGTTTAATATTAGTCCATTGGGTTCATAATCGCTTGGGGTTTTAGTATTAATCCCTTGGGTTTATAATATCAATCCCTTGGGTTTATTATTATCTCATGTTTATAATATCAACCATGGTCAGACATGTTTGAATCTGACATTGTGATAAGGATTGTCTCACCATGAATAAATCATGTTTATTTTAGTCTTTGTAATATCTATATTTGGGTTTGTAATATTAGTCCCTTGGGCTTAATATTATTCCCTTGCATTCATAATCCCTTGGGATTTTAGTATTAATCCCTTGGGCTTAATATTATTTCCTTTGGGCTCATAATCCCTTGGGGTTTATTATTAATCCCTTGGGTTTATTTTTCAACTCGGTTTATAATGTAACTAAGTTGGGTTTACTATTCCTTTTGGTTTATAATATCAATCATGGTCAACCATTGTCAATCATAACCAACTATGGTCAACCATGTTTGGATGTTGCATTTTGACAAGGATTATCTCACCATCAAAATAAGCATGGTTTATTTTAGTGTTTGTAGTATTTATATTTGGGTTTATCAATATTGAGTTTATTATATTAGTCCCATGGGTTTAATATTATTCCCTTTGGTCGATAATCCCTTGGGGTTTTAGTATTAATCCCTTAGTTTTATTATTCCTTTGGGTTTATAATATCAATCCCTTGGGTTTATTATTCCCTTAGGTTTATAATATCAATCATGGTCAACCATGGTTGAATCTCGCATTGTCACAAGGATTGTCTCACCATCAAAATAAATCATGTTTATTTTAGTGTTTGTAGTATTTATATTTGGGTTTTCGAAATTTGGTTTTATAATATTAGTCCCATGGTTGAATGCCGCATTTTGGCAAAGATTGTCTCAATATGAAAATAAACCATGTTTATTTAGTGTTTGTAATATTTATATTTGGGTTTACCATATTAGTCCCATGGTTGAATGTCCCATTTTGACAAATATTGTCTCACCATGAAAATAAATCATGTTTATTTTGGCCTTTATACTATTTACATTTGAGTTTACTATTGTTGGGTCTATAATATTAGGCCCTTGGGTTTAATATTATTCCCTTGTGTTCATAATCCCTTAGGGTTTTAGTATTAATAGCTTGGGTTTATTATTCCAACAAGGTTTATAATATCATTCATCGTCAATCGTGGTTGAATGTCACATTGTGATAAGGATTGTCTCACCATGAAAATAAATCATGTTTATTTTAAACTTTGTAATATTTATATTGGTTTTAAAAATATTGGGTATATAATATTAGTCCCTTGGGCTTAATATTATTCCCTTGGGTTCATAATCCCTTGGGTTTTAGTCTTAATCCCTTGGGTTTATTATTCCCTTTGGTTTATAAGATCAGTCATTGTAAACCATTGTCAATCACAGCCAAACATGGTCAATCATGGTTGAATGTCACAAAGTGACAAGAATTGTCTCACCATCAAAATAAACAATGTTTATTTTAGTGTTTGTAGTATTTATATTTGGGTTTACCAATGTTGGGTTTATAATATTAGTCCCATGGTTGAATGTCACTTTTTGACAAAGATTGTCTCCCCATGAAAATAAAACATGTTTATTTTAATGTTTGTAATATTTATATTTGGGTTGACGAATATTGGGTTTATAATATTAGTCCCTTGGGCTTAATATTATTCCCTTGGGATCATAATCCCTTGGGGTTTCAGTATTAATTCCTTGGATTTATTATTCATTTGGGTTTATAATATCAAACTTTGGGTTTTTGATTCACTTAGGTTTATAATATAAATCATAGCTAAATGGTGAACCATGTTTGAATGTCACATTGTGACAAGAATTGTCCCACCATCAAAATAAACTATGTTTATTTTGGTGTTTGTAGTATTGATATTTTCCTTTACCAATGTTCGGTTTATAATATTAGTCCCATGGGTTTAATATTATTCCCTTGGGTTCAAAATCCCTTGGGATTTAGTATTAATCCCTCGGGTTTATTATTCATTTGGATCGATAATATCAATCCATTGAGTTTATTATTCCCTTTGGTTTATAATATCAATCATGGAAATCCATTGTCAATCATAGCCAAACATCATCAACCATGGTTGAATGTCGTATTGTGACAAGAATTGTCTCACCATCAAAATACACCATGTTTATTTTAGTATTTGTAGTATTTATATTAGGTTTTACCAATGTTAGGTTTATAATATTAGTCTATTGGTTGAATGTCTTATTTTGACAAAGATTCTCACCATGAAAATAAACCATGTTTATTTTAGTGTTTGTAATATTTATATTTGGGTTTACAAATGTTGGGTTTATAATATTACTCCCTTGGGCTTAATATTATTCCCTTGGGTTCATAATCCTAGGGTTTTAATATTAATCCCTTGGGTTTATTATTCATTTTGGTTTATAGTATAAAAACTTTGGTTTTTTTATTCCCTTAGTTTTATGATATAAATTGCAGCCAAAAATGGTCAACCATGTTTGACAGTCGCATTGTGACAAGGATTGTCTCAACATTAAAATAAACTATGTTTATTTTAGTGTTTGTAGTATTCATATTTTGGTTTACCAATGTTGGGTTTATAATATTAGTCTCACGGGTTTAATATTATTCGCTTCGGTTCACAATCCCTTGGGGTTTTAGTATTAATTCCTTTGTTTTATTATTCCTTTGGGTTTAGTTAGTATTAATCCCTTCGTTTTATTATTCATTTGGTTTTACAATATCAATCATGGTCAACAATGTTTGAATGTCGCATTGTGACAACGATTGTCTCACCATCAAAATAAAGCTTGTTTATTTTAGACTTGTTTTTAGTGTCTATATTTGGGTTTAACAATGTTGAGTTTATAATATTAGTCCTTTGGGTTTAATATTATTCCCTTGGGTTCATAATCCCTTGGGGTTTTTGTATTAGTCCCTTAGTTTTATTATTCCTTGCAGTTTATAATATCAATCATGGTCAACCATTTTCAACCATAAACAACCATTGTCAAACATGGTTGAATGTAACATTGTGACAAGGATTCTCTCACCATGAAAACAAACCATCTTTATTTTAGTTTCTCACCATTAAAATAAACTATGTTTATTTTAATGTTTGTGGTATTGATATTTGGGTTTACCAATGTTGGGTTTATAATATTAGTCCCATGGGTTTATTATTATTTGCTTTGGTTCATAATCCCTTGGGGTTTTAGTATTAATCCCTTTGTTTTATTATTACTTTGGGTTTAGAATATCAATCATGGTCAACCATGTTTGAATGTCACATTGTGACAATGATTGTCTCACCATCAAAATAAACCATGTTTATTTTAGTGCTTGTAAGGTTTATATTTGGGTTTAACAATGTTGGGTTTATAATATTAGTCCCACGGGTTTAGTATTCTTCCCTTGGGTTCATAATCCCTCGGGGTTTTCGTGTTAATCCCTTAGTTGTATTATTCCTTGGGGTTTATAACATCTATCCCTTGGGTTTATTATTCCCCTAGGTTTATAATATCAATCATGGTCAACCATCGTTAGTCATAGACAAGCATGGTCAACAATGGTTGAATGTCACATTGTGACAAGGATTCTCTCACCATGAGAATAAACCATGTTTATTTTAGTCTTTCTAATATTTATATTATGGTTTACCAATGTTGGGTTTATAATATTAGTCAATTGGGTTTAATATTATTTCATTGGGTTCATAATCCCTTGGGGTTTTAGTATTAATCCTTTGGGTTTATTATTAACTTAGGTTTATAATATCAATCATTGTCATCTTTATTAATCTCTTATGTTTGTAATATCAATTCCTTGTGCTTTTTAATCCCTTAGGTTTTTAATATTTATTTGTTGGGTTCACTAATTCCCTAGGGTTATAATATTAAACAACTGGGTTTATTATTTCCTTGGGTTTATAATATTAGTCCTTCTTATTTAATAATATTCCCGTTCGTTCATAATCCCTTGGGTAATAATAAACAAAAAAGACTAATATTATAAAACCAATGTATACAAACTCTAAAGATAAATATCAAAATACTAAAGCCTAATAATAATAATAGTAGTTTTATATTATTATAATAATCTTAATATAAAACCTAAATATAATATATTTGTTATATTTATATAATTATATAATTATCATAATAATTGGTCTTTAATGTTATTATTAATAAATATTTATGTATAATATATAATAATAATAATAAATTATTATTTTTATAATTTTATATTATTATTATAATAATATAATAATAATTATATTATTATACTATTATTATAAATTAATATAAATATTATATAATATATGTATATGAATAATTTAGTTGTTAATATTTATATAGTTATTAATAATTTTAAATAATTGGTGTTAAAAAAAAAATTCATAATAATTGTTAATGTGATTGATATAAGTTTATTGACTATATCAATTACATTGGAAAATGTGATTGTATATATGTTTCTTATAAATTTATAAGCGTTTACCAATAACAATGATAAATATAATTGTGCTAACTAAACACTCAAATTATATAGAAATCATAAATCAAACTTCTTATTACACCAAATTCTATCCATTCATAAATCAAACTTCTATTTCCAAAGAATTCCAATCAAACCAATTTAATTGAAAAATATACTTAAAAAATCCTCCAAAACGTAAACCAGAGGGAATACACCATTTTATTTAGACTCCAAAAAAAATATTCAAAAGGAGAAACTGCCGACATCACATTTGAACTACACGTGTTACGGCTGGAAAGAGCAACATGATTGTGACTCTGGTCAGAATGAACGGAAGGTTTTGATGTGCTCGTAGCTATCTTGAATTCCTACTTATTCAGATGAAAAATCTGCGGACATCACATTTAGGGCAAATTTACACTCCACGTGATATGCAGGAAATCGTACATAGAGAATAGTATGATTGTGTTGTTGTTGTGAACCTAATGTGCGGCCGAATGAAATAGAAGACTTGAAGGAGGAGGAAACGGAAGGCGACTGAGTTGAACAAGTTTGACAGCGACCGATTCCAACCCTTAGCATAACTCTAACTCTAATTGTACAGCCCGTAATGCAGTGCAGTCCATATAAAACGATATAGATGTTTTGATAGCATATGGTGTGCTCGTTGGCATCCTTGATAGGCTGAAAATAATCAGCCTGGGCCATTGCGGTTGTATATGTCTACCCAAATCTGATGGCAGAAATATACAGCCGCGGGGCATTTATTTAATAGGCAAGCTTGTCACAAGATAGGTTATGTATATCTGACAAAGCAAAGAAAATGATGCACCATCTGACATAGTAAAAAAAGCTTATAGGCAGGCTGGTCACAAGATATAGGAGTCGTCTAAGATACGGGAGTCATTTAATAAGGCTGAGAATTGTCTGGGCTACTAAAAGTCGTTTGGGCAAGTTTTTTTTAAAAAATCTTGTAAAGACAGTGTTTGAATTGTGTTTTTGATGGTGGAAATGGATTCGGCACAATTAAAAAGGTCTAAGACACCTAAATTTCTGAATTTTAACAACTATAACTTAGATTTACAAAAGTTCTCCCAGATTTTCTCTAAATATAACCAGAATTTCCATAATTTTCTGGGCAACTCCTCAGCCTCCTAAGATATGTTATATATATCTGACAAAAAAAAAATAATGCATCATCTTACTGCAAAAAAAATTAATGCTGATTCATCAGGCTCAGTATTGATCAACTAATCCTACACCCTCTAAATAGTGTTAGCGTAGGCTGCTGCAGACGAAAAAGGCGGCAATGGAGATGTTATATATTACAGCGTCCTCATGCGATGGGGTGGGTTGTTAAAAATGCATGAATCTTCATTGTAAGAACACGTACAGAAAAAAATTATACAAACGTTGCAGAAGACACCAGTATGAACCTGCCAAATCTTATTGGAGCCACATTCGGAAAACCACGTGCGTTGTGGTAGCCGTAAGAAAGATTCCAACGATTAAATTACAATGATTTCAGAGGTCAACCTTATAGCTTCCTCATTGATGAATATAATACTCTTGCAAAATAGAACTACCCATAATATTTTTGGTAGATGTGTAATGAATATAATACTATTGCAAAATAGAAGTACCCATAATATTCTTGATAGATGTGTATTTGTGTTTTTAAATTTAGAAAAAGTTTAATTCTCCAAAATGTTTAGTTTTAGTTCTATGTGCAAATTATCATTATTAAGTTGGCACAGGTTAGGACGGAAAATTATTCATAAACTTATTGCTAATTTATTTAAATCGGTGTAAGTATTTCAATCACCATTTTAAGGCAGGTTAGGACGGAAAATTTTTCATAAAATTGTTGCTAATTTATTTAAATCGATGTAAGCATTTCAATCACCATTTTAAGGCTGTCTGAATTATTAGTTGGTTTGTTTAAAATTCCAATTACGCACAAACTTATAGTTCCTCAAAACAAGAGTGAACACATTTTGTCTCATGTATTCTCATTTTGAGTGAACACATTTTCTCTCCTGTATTCTCAATTTTGTTGAATGTGGGTTACTCTGTATGCACAGTCGGTGCGGAATTTCTTTAGAAATCAGTGATTCTTTCACCCTCCTGAAAATGAGCGAGTAAATATCGCGGTTTCTCCATTAAAGAATATGGGCATTACTTTTGAAAAAGTAAGGATACGTCTCACTACCCAAAACGTGGCTTGGATGGTCAAAATATACCTCAAAACGACCTTAGAACAGGGCCTAAATGTGCCTTAGATCAGCCTTCAAAAAAAGCTCGCAATATCCCTTAAACGACTCAGCCTTCTTGCCTCCGGTAGGCCTCAGACACATCTTTGATCAGGCGTTAGGATTGCCGAAATTTGACATCGAACAGCCAAAATTTTCTGAAAACACAATCGAGTGATATCAATTTACTAAACACAATTCTCGGTTATAGTATATAGCTGTTGTTTTAATGTGGTTCATGGATTTTAGAGACTGCGACTGCTATGTTCACGGAAATGGTCATGGGTAGATCCCTAAACGATTAGTGCTATATCGGAGCCTAATTGCTATGTTCACGGAAATGGTTCTGGGTAGATCTCTAAAGGGTCAATGTTATATCAGAGGGTAATTTTAGGATCTTTCAAGAGAATTGATAGCATTTTTTTATATAGGGTTTCGAAATAATCAGTATGGTTTATTCTCAGTAGAATTTGAAAAATGAAATCTTGGCAGTATGTTAAATAGGGAGAGCATATCCTGTGATATTTGACTAAAAAATTAGCTATATTAAACTTGGCAACTAAACTGGACCAACTATAAAAAGGCTATATTTAACTGGCCAACTATACTGAACCCAAAAAAAAATGAAAAAAAAAAAATTAATTAATTAATACTTGATAACAAAAGTTGTTATCAAATACTTTTATCAATATGAATTATAACATTTCCTTTTTAAAGTGTCTCTCATACTTTTGCAACTAAACTGGACCAACTATAAAACAGCTATATTTAACTGGCGAATTAGACTACCAAAAAATAAAAACAAGGGAAAAAAATAAATTAATTAATATTTGATAACAAAAATTGTTATGAAATATTTTTATGAAATTTAAATAAAAATATGAACAATAACGTTTCCTTTTTTGAAGTGCCTCTCATGCCTTTGCACTTATCGCATTACATATCTTGGAGGGAGCCCATTGGCTATGGAATTGGGACGGGAACTTGTTCGTACAACGAAAATAGTAACAATTTTGAAGACATATGAAAATGTCTAGGAAATTATTTAAAAATTAAAATAGTTAGATTTTTTTTGAAAAGCAAATATAAACAAGAGAGCCGCTGCCATGGTGGTATAGTCCCTGCTGGGGTCTGCAGGACACAATTTTATGCACTTTCGTATCTTTGCTAAGAAAAATAATTAAAATAAACAACCAATATCATGGCGTGCATTTGAGTGTGTTGAAGAAAGGTCGCCTACATATTACGCTAGCTACATTTTTTTTTTGTTCCAAATCTATTAGTATAAATAGATCTATCCCTAAAACCTAGAGAAATCTAAATAACAAACTAACAAAAGAAATCATTTCGGGTAAAGAAATGCGAACAAATCCTAAACAAGTGCAGAGTGGCCGTGATTGGGAATCCCCTCAACATTAACAACGTTGTTCCTTAGGCTGACCTGAGACCAGAAATGCATAGATACATCACAATTGTCTTGCATAGCAAGAGCACAGTAGCACACACATCACAGCAGCATCTACACATCACAGCAGCATCTATGGATGGTGTCCAAAACGATTATGAGGACTAATTAAAACAATTGAATGAAATGGAGGGATGGAGGTTAGGACAAATGAAATGGTAGGGAATAAATCAGAGCCACGGAGAATGAAAATAAACCACATAGAAATCAAATTAAACAACACTTATTTGGATTTTTTTAAATGTTAATAATTTTTTATAATTGCATCCAAATATTTAATAAATGGTCATAGCTATTGAAATAATTATGTTGCATGTGTAAATTTAAGAATTTGTAAAACCAAAAAAAGTGAAGTTTTAAATGGTTTGAAAAATCTAATTTATATAGAAGATTAAAAATATTTTCATATTATTATATAGAATCATTTATAATTTTTCTTGATAAATAATCATAGCTATTGAAATAATTATCTTCATGTGTAAAAGTTAAGGATTTGTAAAACAAAACAAAAAGTAAAAGTTTAAATAGTTTAAAAAATCTAATTTCTATAGAAAATTAAAAATACGCTGGTATTATTAAATATAAATCATTTATATTTTCTTATATTTTAAAGAATAGAAATTATGAAAGCTTCTTGAAATATACCATATCTATAAAATATTAAATAAGCAAAGTTCAATTAATTTAAAATAATTCAATTTTTAATATAATTTTAAATTTAAAGAAAAATAACATATTATATACAAGTGAAAATAAAATAAATAAAAAATATATAAATAAAAAGTAAGATAATATTTTTTTAATTGAATTATTTTTTTATTTAATATTATCATTCAAATTTAATAATTTGTTTTTTTCTAACACGAATTTGAACTTTGAATTTAATGTTTTACAAATTACTTTATAACAAGGCTGTAGACGGCCAATTCAACGACACACGGTGGGCTATCCAAATTTAATAATTAATTTTTTCATTAATTTTAAATCTAATATGCTTCACAATTTAGTAAATTTGTTATTGTTTAAGAAATCCATTTTCTTCGTTAAACCTTTTTATCTGATGGATAAGATGAGAATCTATCCCCTTACCAGTAGAGACGTGCACGAGAATTTGAACCTTACGGCACCGTTTCGCGAATTCCACAATATTCTTAGCTCCCTTTGTGTTGACATTGAGAAAAGTATCATATCTACGTGGTGCGAAAAGGTATTAGGCTTTACATTGAAATATAAATACTTTCCTATAACAACGAGGAATCATCTTGAAAAAAGCGAATATAAACAAACCTTTCATCAAACACGGTGTTGGCTGCAATATGTACAATGGCGTCCAGATTTTCCCGGAGGTGTTCTCTGCTGCTCTCGGTGTAAATTCCAAGATTATGATCCGTTGCAATGTCTCCAACCAGAGGAACAACTTTCTGGAATATGAAGCTTTCGAAGCTGTCTCCATGTTTCTCTCTCAAAGTTAAGTTCTGAAAAGCTCCAGTTTCAAAACCTGTCATTCATAGTGAAGAAACGACATCATTCGTAGACGGAGCATTGACCAATTTATGAGTAGGAAGAGTACTCAGATTTTTTACCTCAGTTTTGAATCGGATTTTGGCAGACTCAGCATCATTCGCCCTAAGCAAAATAAAGATGCTGCTAATCCGTGGTTGTGAACGTAATATTTTTTCGATGAAAACTGCATCAAGTGAACAGCAATTAGCTTCATTATCGTACAAATATATATATATATATGAATAACGGTAAGGGCTAACCAGCTTGCCATAGGGTATTAAATGCCTTGGTATATGCAGGTTGTATAACAATATAACACACTGCCTTGGTGGCTACATAAATTGAAAATAAAGACAGTGTGTTATATTGTTATACAGCCTGCATCTACCAGGGCATTTAATGCCCTATGGCAGGCTGGTTAGCCCTTGCCTATGAATAACAGTACTGTCTGAAATATTTAATACCTTTTCCGAAGAAACCGGTCGATCTAGTCACCAGTATGTTCTTCTCACTGAGAAAGCCCAACACATTTGACGTCATCGCTCGTATTTTGAGAAATCTGCAACTCGCACATAAAACTATCAGTAACAGCGCGTTGATTTCAGGCTACGTGTTTTATTACGTCCGCATACACAATTTAGGTTGAAGTAAAGAACACAAATATTAGTCAAAGGCAATAAATAATATGAAAATTACAATTTGCACTCCAGTTGCAGAGAGAAGCGAGCACAATGAACAAAACGATACTTACAATCTACAGTTCAGTAGCAGAGAGAAGCGAGCACAACAAACAAAATGATACTTACAATCTGCAGTCCAGTCGCAGAGACAAGCGAACACGATGGATCAAGGCCAAGCACATAACGATATAAGGAAACACAAAAATTGAAGAATTAGAGAAGGAACCTTCTAGAAAAGGAAAAAGCGATTTGTCGAAAGCTGAAAGAGAATTCATACCTGTCAACATTGAGTAGTGTTAGAGAAAAACTATGGGAGTATATTTTAATGAACAAATAACTAGAGAAAAGAATAAGTGAAGGGAGGAATTATCTGGGCATACCCGCTCTTCTCTATGGCTCCCTAAATGGGGCTAAGGGGAAAAACTACCCTTTCAGTTTATTAAAAAATTACAGTGAAAGCAAAAGGACCATATTGCAACAATAACAAGACTACTTGTAGAGTATGGCCTCAGAGCCATGATCGGAGTCCGCATAATCTTCAAAAGTTATGAGTATCTTTATAAAGAAACACAAGAGTTAAAGGTAAGTTACCACAAAATAATGGTGAACATTGAACTGAAACCCGAATCGTCTAGGAAAGGAGTTTTGGGCAAAAGCCTACCAGCCAGCATAGACAGGCACACGGTTAGAGAGAAATTCCCTGTTTGAAAACATTGGAAAACAAAACCTGTGTCTGCCAAAGAAAGATCTTGCCGTTAAACCCACAAATAATCCTCCCTAGGACAGATTCAAGACCGGTGTTTTCTAAAGGGTAGCTTTCAACGGTTACCTGAAGAAGTGCCTACCACATGCCCACTTTCGCTGGTGGATTCAAATCTGAAAACTGCAGGAGCCACTTTCACGGTCGGTACATTTGGTTAGGAATTTCATATAAAACTGTTAATACAATAAGAACATAAATTTAAACCTCATAGGATTAGCAACAGTCAAGTGGATTAGTGTACCTGCACACAGAACAAGTTCCGTGAGCGTAACCTTCATGGCTCTAGAGAAAACCCTGTGAGGTTGCAGAGCAACTAGACCCTGACGCTCAATGACCAAATGACTTCGACCTCGACGCTAGAGAAGGGCACTGGTTACCTTTCTAAACAAACAAAAGCCTTCTTTGGTTCTGAGATCATTTCAATGAATGTTCTGAACAAATAAGCGCACTGAGCAGCCTGAACAAACCCATCTCTACACCTGTAAACAACCCTGGCAGCCAGCAGTGATGACAAGTGTAAGCTTGTAAGATATGTAACCTGCCCCAACTGCCAGTTTAAAGACTTAGGATAAAATCTTCCTGCCAGTTTAAAAACTTAGGATAAAATCTCTTCCCCTCGCTAAAAACAGCATTGGGGCACGTGAAGCCTGCAATAAGAGGCTAAATCCAAAAGTTTGGTTAAAATTTTCATAATGTAAAATTGTTTCCAATAAACTTTGGTTAAAATTGAAGTAACCCAAAAAAAATCTGGTCAACTGGTAAATTAATAGACGGTCAACACTGTATCGAACGCTATAGTCCCTGCCATGCCGAAGGCAGGGACTAATAACGCACAAATATTTTATTTTATATTTATTATACACCCATTAAAACCTCTCTACGTGCTTCGAATTTGTGTTAATTTCATTCGCCCCTTTATAAGATAAGTTCTTCATAACTTGAACCTCCTTTGCGGTTTATAGTCTAATAGTTCTCCCGTAATTTGGTGGTTTAAAAACTAATCTTATAATTTTATTCAAAATACTACATGGGTTTTATGTATGTACAAACAAATAATAAATCTATTATGTGTCTTATGTTAAGAAGGTTGTAGTTTATATATAATATCCCTAATACATAGTTTAGCTGAGTTGATAATAATATATACATGTACCTATGTTGTCTTATATATATATATATATATATATATATAATATGAAATAAGGGTTATCTATATATATATAGATTATATTTATAGTATGGGGTCAATATATATTTAAAAAATAAAATAAATATATATACTAAATCTAGTTAATCAAGGTTTATTTATAAATGTATATTTACATAAACTCATATGGTGGTAAACCACATTCTCAAAACAAAGAGAGCAATCTGAGGAGATAGGAATTTTGAAACCAGTTGTCGAAACCAAGCAAATGATGAATCATGGGAGAGCGTTTGGAGAAGCAAAGTTGATCGAAAATGATGTATGAAAGCATTTGAGACCAAGTGAAACAATAACCCCAAAGATCAAAACCTAATATGTTTCAAAACATAATCAAACCTTGAAGGACCAAGAAGCTTAAAAACAAAATAATTAAGATGAGGGAAACCATTGATCAATCAAATGTAATTAGAAGGGTGGATTTTTCAAAATTTCTAATGGAGGCCCTCATCATTTTGGCAAAAAATGTAGGGGAGTTGTTGGTCGACCAACAAGCAGCTTGAGGGTTTTGCACTGATAGGAAAATAAGATTGCGTTTATGAGTTGAAGAAGGCTTTGTATGGTCTTAAGCAAGAAACAAGAGCCGGTATTCAAGAATTGATAAGTATTTTCATGATCATGGCTTAGTTAAAAGCTTATCTAAGCCTAGTCTCTATAATTTCTTATTAGGACAAGACATTATGATAATTTTCTTATATGTTGATGATTTGACTTACACAGGGAACAATGTTGAACTATTTCAGATATTTAAGTCACATATGATTGTTGAGTTTGAGATAACAGACCTTGGCGAGTTGCAATATTTCTTGGGTATTGAAGTTTGGAAGAAGGAAGTTGGTATTTTCATCTCACGATCCAATTATACTTGGGACATTTTGAAGCATTTTAGAATGTTGAGTTGCAAGCCAATGACAACTTTGGAAGTTGCATTGAAATTATATGGACATGATGACTCCAATTCAACTGATGTTACTTTGTATTATCAATTTTTTGGAGGTTTAATCTACTTAACTACAACTTGACTAGATATTTCCTTTGCAGTTAATATGGTATCAAGCTTTATGGAAGAACCCAAGGAATTTCATTGGAAGGAAGCTAAGAGGATTTTAAGATATATGCATGGAACATTTGGTTATGGTTTGGTATACAAATCTCCAAAATATTTTAGGTTGATTGGTTATATAGATTCAGATTGGGTTGGATGCATGGATGGAAACAAATCAACTTTAGGGTATTCATTCAACATGGGTTCAACAACATTTGCTTGGAGTACTAACAAGTAACCCATAGTTTCTCTTGTCAAAGCAGAAGTATAGTATAATGCAACAAAGAAAACAACATGTGAAGCAATTTGGTTGAGAAGAATTCTAGAGGATATACATGAATAGCAAGAGCAACCCACTTAGTTGATATCTGATACTCATAATGTTATTAAAATGGCCAAGAATTTGGTTTCTCATAAGGAGACCAAGCATATTGATATTTAGTATCATTTTGTTTGGGATTTGGTTCAATAAGGAGTGATCGAGATCAAGTACTTCAGAACAAATGAATAGGTAGCTAATATATTCACTAAAGAACTATCTAAGGAGAAGTTTGACAAATTCAGATATGATCTTGGAATCTTTCCAATATCATTATGGGGAAGAAATAATGAAATACTAATTCAATTGTTAATTGTTAGTGTTATTGTAAGTCGTTATTTTCAGTGACAAAATTATGGAGCAATTTGTAGAGAGATTTGTCAAATGATTGATCAGAGATTATGGATTGATTATTGAGAGATTATAGGAAATGACTAAGAGATTGCAAGAAATGGAATATTCCCAAGACCTCTCCTCATGTATAAATACATGCCTTTGCTATTTAATTTTTTTTAGAGTTGGTGTGTTCATTATTATTAAATTTTTACCCTGTAATTTGTTGGTGTTTTCCTGTACGAACACATATAGTCTCAAATAAATATGTCATTTTGCCATGATTTTATTTCTAGGTCTTGCAAAACACAAGGTACTTATTCTATTATTTATTATTACTTTTGAATGTGTTTTTTCACATAAATGGTCACACACTTGTTGCAGGCCACTTGGCTTGTTTTTTTTTTAAATAAAAACATTTATTAATTATTTTTTTCACCTATCACATCAAACCCTAAAACAATAGAAAAATTGAAATTTCATTCACAAAAAAAAAAAATCAATTATTTTATTTACAATATTATCATAAGTATTGGATTTTACAAACATTATAATAAACTATGGTGAATTCGACAAATTTTTTAAAGTCAAATATCTTTATTAGAAGTGTTGATGGAAAATCGATTTCTATATTACCTACAAAGGCATGGAATAATAAAATATATATTAATAAATATTAACATTAATTACTTTATTATTATTGTTAGTATTATTATTTTTTTCTGAAGAAAAAAAGTCATAATTTTATTCATTGAAATAAAATTACATTCTATAGAGACACCAATTGTGTGTATGCTTATAGAGGTTATATTAGACGCATATTGCATTTGGTCATATAATCCAATCAACTTATGAAATAGTTAAAAAATAAAATACAGCAAAAATTACATAAAACTACTAGAGTTACATGTGGAAAAAAAGCATTAAGCTTCTCCTTCTTATTTTTCTTCTTCTAAAATTTTTTCAACCCCTAGGATTGGGATCATCAATTGCGATTACCATTTTGTAACTGCCAGTCTACAAGGGCACTTCTTTATCTAAATTTGAACTCTGAGAGGCACGTGTTCTCTTTGTGCCACCCATGCCCGTGTGTTATGTATTCCTTCTGTTTGTTTCTCAATTGTTTGGATCAATTCTAGTTCATTGCCTTCCCTGGAGGGACTTCTAGTGCCATGTTGATTCGTAGATCCCCCGTCCTCTTGTGTATCTTGTTGATTTTGTACATCCATGTTTGGAGGATTCTCCATCGTTTCTTCTTCTTCTTATAAAAGATGTGGATCTGAAACCTACCATCCCTTTGGCTTCTAGGATTGTCTCTTTTTTCCTTTTTGGGACATTCTCTTTTTTAGTTTTTGGGACTTTTTTAGCTTGTGGTGTCTTATTTTAAAGCAAATACACCATCTCAGTATTATGTCTTCATAATCTAATATTTAGGTCCACAGAATTTTTTTTATGATTCAAGTGAATTTGGACTAGTAAACCTTTGCTAATGTCTATCTCTACACAAATTCTACCAAAAGTAAAAAAAAAAAAAAAATCTTATTTGTTTCTAAATCCATCTTTCTGAACTTTCCCATTGTATTTTCAATGTCTTCTAACACTTGACAGTGCCAAAAAGGAAGAGAGAGTTTGTGTAGTCCCACACATACCAACATTAAGTTAGAAATAATGAAGAAATGGTTATGTGGTTGTAAAGTTACCTCTTACTTTAGGAGTTGTTCCTAGAATTTAGGAGGTTGGTTTCAACTACCTATTTTTCAGTCATGTATTTAATATGTAATATTCATTCATTGTAATGTATTGAGTGAACGAGAGAGAGAGAGTCTCCTCCTTGTATGAGTGCAGTCTCCAGGTGATGTACACACCTGTGAGCTGCAACTCCTTCTGATTAATTCAAGTTTCATTATTTTTATCTTGGTATCAGAGCTTAGGGTAGAGGTAGCCTTAGTTTTTGTTTTTTTCTGGGATGTATCATTAGTTGCACATCTGTACATGTAGAGATAGCTGTGTGATCAGGTGGACCTGCAGTAACACCTGAAGCGAAAAGGCGTCAGATGACTGATCATCTCTGAGCCGAAAGAAGGGTTGGAGCGAAAACTCGAAGCGGAATTTTTTTTTTAGGAGCTGCGCAGCGATTAGCGCGGATTGTTCAAGAAAAGTCGCGCTATTGGCGCAGGAGTTGAGCTGGAAGTCGCGCCAGTGAAAAGGGAGACCAAATTGGCGCAGATCCGTGGTCGACAAGCACGCCAATTTTCCTGCACATCGCAAATTTTAATTTTCCGGAATTAGCGCGGATTCGGCGTCGATTGGAGCGCCAGCCCTTTCTCTCTGAAAATATGCAATTTTTGTTGCAGATCAGCAGAGGCCCGGTGGAGGCACGTGGAGATTCTGCTCAGTGGTAGCAGATTTGATTTGCCTGGTGGTGGCGAATCGAGATCCTTGATCAGCTCAGTGGCAGCAGATCGGATCTACCCGGTGGTGGCAAGTGAGATCCTTGATCGCTCGGTGATAGCAGATTGGATCTACCCGGTGGTGGCGAAGTGAGATCCTTGATCGCTCGGTGGTAGCAGATCGGATCTGCTCGGTGGTGGCGAAGTGAATTCCATGATCTGTTCAGTGGCAGCAGATCGAACTTGCCCGGTGGTGCCAGTTTTAAGTGTTCAGTTGGGCGAAAATGAACAACAGTTTGGAATCATACCTCCACGAGTCTAGCAAGCTCGATGGAACAAATTTCTCCAACTGGAAGTTCAAAATGCAAACCTTGCTGGAAAGTGCGAACGCGTGGTCGATCGTCTTGGGAAATGAACAGAGAGCCGGAAATGCAACCCAAGAACAGGACTGGGATAAGAGAGAAACAAAGGCAAAAGTAATACTGAAGATGTCTATCAAAGACAACATTATCCCTCATATTCGAGATTGCAAGTCGGCCGCGGACATTTGGAATATGATCAAGGGTCTGTACGAGACACAGAATTCAAATCGTGTTCTAGCACTCAAAGGGAAATTGTTTGCATTAAAAATGGGCAAGAATGAATCAATTGGTGGATTCATGGCCAGAGTTAAGGATCTGAAAGACCAATTGGGAGCCATTGGAGAGAAAGTATTAGATTCAGATCTGGTTACACTTACTCTGAACAGAATGACAGATGAATATCAGACATTCATCTCAGCGTTGTCAACAAGGGAGAAAGCCCCCTTGTTTGATGAACTGACAGCGATTCTGCTCCAGGAGGAGGAGCGGCGACAGAATCTAAAGACTCAGGGCAATGATCTTGCTCTGATGGCGAAGAGAAGACAGCACAGAGGAAAGCAGCACCAGTACCAACAACAGCAACAACAACCGCAGCAGCAGCAGAGAGGAGCCAACTCCTTTGAAGGGAAATCATCTAGAGGTATGACTGATACTTATGTTAAGAGATGTTTTTATTGTGGAAAGGCTGGTCACCAGATCAGAGAGTGTTACAAGAAGCAAGCTGATGAAAGGAGAAGCAAACAGAAGAAACATCAAGGTTGTTTTGTTGAAGAAGAAGATGAAGATCACAGCTACGATCTTAGGCTATTTACAGTCGACTGTGCACTTTCTGCATCAAGAGGAGATGATGACAATACATGGTATGTCGATTCAGGTGCATCCTCGCACATGACTGGTAAGAAAGAATATTTTGAGTTTCTTGAAGAATCTGCATGTGGATCCAAAATTTATTTGGGTGATGACAGTGGGTATGAGATCAAAGGTTGTGGAGATATTCCTGTGAAACTACCAAGTGGCGATATCAAGCATCTTAAAAACATTTTATATGTTCCAGGAATAAAAAAGAATTTGATCTATGTCTCTATGATAACAGACCAGGACATGCAGGTACAATTCTTCAAGAACGGATGTGTCATTCAGGATAGCAAATTGGAGACAATTGCAACAGGAGTACGCATGGGGAATTTGTATAGACTAGATGCAAGGAGCATACCACAACAGGCGATGGTTGCAGCAACATCAACAGCTGAGAATCTCTGGCACCAGAGATTTGGACATATCAATCTACAAGATCTCATCCTGCTTAAAAATAAAGGTATGGTCGATGGACTTCTTGCTTTACATAATGTCAAATTGGAATGTGATGGTTGTGCATTAGGGAATATGCATAGAGATGAATTCCCTGTGCATGTCAATAGAAAACAAAGAGATATCCTAGAGCTAGTGCATACAGATATCTGTGGACCTATGCAGACTAGGTCTTTAGGAGGTGCATACTACTTTCTACCGTTTATAGATGATTGCACTAGGTTCTCTTGGGTGTATTTTTTAAGCAACAAGATTCAAGCTTTCAGATATTTTAAAGAATTTAAAGTGACGATAGAGAACCAAACAGCAAAGAAGATAAAAATTCTCCGCTCAGATCAAGGGGGGGAATACAGGTTAAATGAGTTCATGAACTTCTGCAAGCAACATGGGATTATACAACAATTTACGGTGCCACACACTCCACAGCAGAATGGAGTAGCAGAACGCAAGAACAGGACCCTGGTGGAGTGCGCCAGAAGCATGCTTCAAGGTAAGGGCATTTCTAATGGTCTTTGGGCAGAAGCCA
Organism: Pinus taeda; assembly: GCA_000404065.3. NCBI lineage: Eukaryota > Viridiplantae > Streptophyta > Pinopsida > Pinales > Pinaceae > Pinus > Pinus taeda. Next base: position 56,122 of record APFE031475932.1, on the reverse strand, counting down.
TTAATACTACTGTTTATTTAAAGAATAGGAGTCCCACCAAATGTTTAGGCTTCAAAACCCCTTTTGAAGCATTCTTTGGACTCAAACCAGCAGTTGATCATCTGAGAATATTTGGATCTAAAGCTTTTGCTCATGTACTGAAACCAGATAGGAAAAAGCTAGATCCCAAAGCCTTGAAATGCATATTTGTAGGATATGGCACAGAGTATAAAGCATACAAATTATATAATCCTGTGACTCATAAAGTGTTTGCAAGTAGAGATGTTATATTTCATGAACAGATAGAAGATGGAAAGAAAGACTCTGATGATGAAAGCCATATTCCATTTTTGACAGAACTAAACAGTGAAGATGATGAAGAACAGGTGCAGGAGCAGGAGCAGGAGCAGAAATAGGAAGAAGCAGCAGCAGATGACATAATAAGTGATGATACAAGCCTGGACAGTACTGAAACAGAAAGAGTTGAGGTGAGTTCTTTACCTAGAAGATCAGGTAGAAAGACTAGACTACCTGCAAAACTTAGAGGCTATGCTTTAATGTCCAAGATTTTGAACATTGTAGAACCCTTAAATTATGAAGAAGCAAGTAGATCAGATGAATGGAGGGTTGCAATGCATGAAGAAATGGAATCCATTTATAGAAACCATACTTGGGACTTAGTTGAGCTGCCAGAAGGAAAAACCCCTATAGGTTGTAAATGGCTGTATAAACCTAAGATAAATGTAGATGGTACTGTAGAAAAATTCAAAGGAAGACTGGTGGCAAAGGGTTATTCACAACAGGAAGGAATTGATTTCGATGACACCTTTGCCCCTGTAGCCAAACTTAATACAATTAGAATGCTAATCTGTTTAGCAATAAAACATAAATGGAAGCTACACCAGTTAGATGTTAAATCTGCATTTTTGAATGGGGAATTAAAAGAAGAAATATATTTAGTACAGCCTCCTGGATTTGTGAAAAAGGGGCCAGAGCATTTAGTGTGTAAACTGCATAAGGAACTCTATGGATTGAAACAAGCACCCAGGTCATGGTATGATAAAATTGATTCATTTTTTGTTCAGCATAGTTTCCATAAGAGCCTCAACGATCCAAATCTGTACACCAAGATAAATAAACAGAGGCAAATCATTTTGATTTATTTGTATGTAGATGACATGATAATAACAGGGAATGCATATAGTTTAATCAAAGAAATCAAGCAGCAAATGTCACAGGAATTTGAAATGAAAGACCTTGGCGATCTTCATTATTGCCTAGGACTGGAAGTGTGGAAAGATTCTAGTCAAACTTTTCTAACTCAAGGAAAGTATGCCAGAAACCTGTTGGAAAGATTCAGAATGGAACAGTGTAAAACAACAGCAACACCGTTGCAACAGAACCTCAAGTTAAGTAGTGACGATGGCACAAAACAGGTGGATGCCACTTTATATAGACAGCTAGTGGGAAGTCTGATATATCTTACGACAACTAAGCCAGATTTGGCATACTTTGTTAGTGTGCTGAGCCAGTTTATGTCTAGACCACTTGACAGTCACTGGAATGCAGCGAAATGTGTGTTGAGGTACCTTAGTGGTACTTGTAATTATGGTATTTTATACACTGACAGTTCTAATGTTACTTTAGCAGGTTATTCTGATTCTGATTGGGCAGGTAACCTGGACGATCGTAGATCCATCAGAGGTTATGCATTTAGCATCGGATCCGAGGTTATTTCATGGTGAAAAAAAAAGCAAAGCACTGTAGCGTTATCGTCATGTGAAGCAGAGTACCAGGCATTGTGTGCAGCTACATGCGAAGCCATTTGGTTGAGGAGATTGCTTAGTGATGCAGGCAAAGGACAAAAAGCAGCAACCAGCATCAAAACTGACAATCAAAGCTCAATAAAACTTGCATACAATCCAGTTTTCCATAAGAATATTAAACATATTGATACTCAGTTTCACTTTGTACGGGAAAAGATACAGTCTAAGGAAATTTGTGTGAATTATTGTAATACCTGTGATAATTTAGCTGACATTTTTACTAAGCCTCTAGGGCGAATAAAGTTTGAGTTATTTAGAGGGATGTTAGGTGTGCACAATAACCATTTCTTCATTAAGGGGGGAAGTTAGAAATAATGAAGAAATGGTTATGTGGTTGTAACGTTACCTTCTTACTTTAGGAGTTGTTCCTAGAATTTAGGAGGTTGGTTTCAACTACCTATTTTTCAGTCATGTATTTAATATGTAATATTCATTCATTGTAGGTATTGAGTGAACGATAGAGAGAGAGTCTCCTCCTTGTATGAGTGCAGTCTCCAGGTGATGTACACACCTGTGAGCTACAACTCCTTCTGATTAATTCAAGTTTCATTATTTTTATCTTTAACTAAGTTAGGTATCCCCATTTATCCAAGTCTCCTCGAGAGGATACTAACTTTAGATCCAATGTAGACTATGACTTGAGGAAAAAAAACATTTAATCTCTAGAATGACTTGGGGATCATAATTGTCAGTTGGCTTGTGTCACATAGTTTTGATAGCCTTGTTTTCATCCTTGGAGATTTTCAATATATTGATTGGTTTGAGTAGCTTGCTACTAATTCTTGTTTACTAAGGAGCTCTAAGATTTCTTAGTTAATCTTGTGAACAATTAACTCAAATTTAATTCTAAATGACATCAATGACATGGTTTTGTATTTAGAAAATAGTTCTATATGATGTCTCGAATTAAAAGTGTACACATGTAACATCTTATGCTTCTATAATATAT